>JBAKBP010002621.1:0-86210 GCA_037953745.1 Lithodes maja
GTAATGTCTGGCAGATGTTGGAATATGGTAGTAATGTTGGCCAGATGTTGGAATAAGGTAGTAATGTCTGTCAGATGTTGGAATAAGGTAGTAATGTCTGTCAGATGTTGGAATATGGTAGTAATGTCTGCCAGATGTTGGAATATGGTAGTTATGTCTGTCAGATGTTGGAATATATGGTAGCAATGTCTGCCAGTTTTTGGAATATGGTAGTAATATCTGCGAGATGTTGGAATAAGGTAGTAATGTCTGCCAGGTGTTGGAATAAGGTAGTAATGTCGGCTCTCTGCAGAATCCCATTTTCATCTTGGTAGCATGTGTAAATGATCTGCCTTATTTGCACCAGTGTGCAATTTTTGTTTTCCTATAAGAGAGAGAGAGAGAGAGATTGGCTGTGTAAGGGATCTGCCTCTCTCGTAACAGAGTCGTAGATATGTGAAATAGGCTACCTAGTGCTATAGTGGGATCAAGAACAATAGAAAATTTCAAGATAAAATCAGATAGTCATATGGGCGAAATGGGTTGGATGTGAAAGGGATCTGCCTTTTGTGGGCCACTTGTCTCTTTGCAGATTCCCATGTTCATCTTAGTTGCATGTGTAAGGGATCTGCCTCATTTGTACCGGTGTGCAAGCAAACGAGCGACAGAGAGAGACTGGGTGTGTAAGGGATCTGCCTCTATTCGTTTAGTAACAGTGTTGTAGATATGTGGAATAGGCTACCGAGTCCTATAGTGGGATCAAGAACAATAGAGTTCAACATAAAATTAGATAGGACGAGATGGGTTGGGTGTGAAATGCTGCCACGGGCGTGTCTGGCCACCATTTTGGATATCATATCAAAAGTTGCCCAATACATAAATGCACCTTGTGTCAAAGTTTGGTCCCGATCCGAAAAGCGGTTCCGGAGTTATTGCGTAAAAACCGGACTATATATATTTTTATGGAAGCGTGCAATACTATTTGAACCTCTGATAACGTTGCTTGCTGTTTGAGGGAGGAGGAAAGGTAAGTCACACCACACCAAAAATTGTCAAAACTTTGAAGGTCTAGAACTTTGTTATTAAACAAAGCATTTGGCAAAGGGAGGAATTGTTAAAAACCTTAGCCAATATTCTGTTATTCACCAAAAATAAATTTGAATTATCATTATTATTTGGTAGGGTAGGTATGTATAGGTAGGTTGGCTAAATAATTGGTGGAATTCGTAGGGACTCTTAACTGTTTTGAGAGAGTTGAATACAAAAAATAATAGATCTGAATAATAAATCGACTATGTTATTAAGCAAAACTGGAGGATGCGTGGAAGCCTATAGACTGTAGAAGGTAAACTTTGTGTGGGTAGCGAATACGGTTTTAAAGTAATTTAAGAATACAGTTTTCAATGCTGCGGCCAAACTATTCCACCCATTTATATTCTTTTGGTATCAAAACGTTCGGAATCGCGAGCCTCACCCAACTACGCAAACATGGCTTTGATCATCAGCGTAGTTTTCAAGATGTGAAATTCTAAGTGGAATTAGAGATTTTTTCAAGATTGCAGGAAAAAAACCCACGTGCAAAAGCAAAACCTTCTCCATAACATTTGCGGAGCATTAGTAGTGGAGTCCATATTATGCCAAAGCCCAATCGTTTCCTATGAGTGGGAGAGACGGTATTTAGGCGTCAAATTTTTCGGGAAATTGGCTGCCACGGACCTGTTTGGCCGCCATGCCGGATGTTTAGCATATCAAAAGTTGCCCAATACAAAAACGCACCTCTTGTGAAAGTTTGATCCTAATCCAAAATGCGGTTCTAGAGTTATTGCGTGTAAGAAGAATTTGGATGAATAAGTGGGTTTAATGATTACAATAGGGGTCGAACCCCTAATAATACTATTTATAATAATACTCATAGGAATATTAAAAAAATAATATCTATTAAAAATAATAGCGTCTATATGAAAAGGGATGCTGCCCATACAATATTCTAAAGCTAAAACTTAATTCATACCATCAGTGACCGTTAATAAAGTGCTTGCACATAATTACATCCTGGATGTCTTCCACCAGATTTACCTGATAAACATCCGTAAAACAAATTTTTATAATTCAAGATCAAACTACACACTACTACCCTCCTTCCACAGGCCCCCTTTATCCCCATATCCACCGGCAAACTACCGGACAGTGTCTGGTGATTTCGCTCAACTACCGCCGCGGTCATTCCCCTGCTTTGCCCGCTGAATTTATCCCATGATGGACACTTCCCTTGTGCCCGACGGGTAGTGCTCGATCGTGTGGACGGGGCTTTATATGCATGTTCTTGAGTCTTCGAGAATTTTCTTACGACTATATTTTAGCTATAATTAGATTTCATACAGCTTAGGAAGGAACAGTGGGTATTAACCCTTAACTGGCGGCGCGCATCATATGTCGAGTGAAAGAAATTTGGACTATGTGGCGGCTCACAACATAAATCGTGTGGCATTTTCAGCACGTAATGTTGCTGAGAGAGAGAGAGAGACAAGTGGTGGCAGGAGAGTAGCGAGCGTATGACTGCTCCAGACCACTGCGGTGGACCAACTGACATGAATCCCACCCTCCTCCACCCTCTCACACTCGCTACATAGTGAATTGTGTGGGGAAAGTACCGAATTACATGGTTTTTGCACTCGTGTTGCGCGATTGTTGCAAGAAAACTAGCGGTCATACAAGGATCGTTGGGGTGTCATTGGAAAGCTCTGTTTATGCCCTTTCAGGGATAGATACTTGTTTTATGCTCTGGGTCTTATTTAGGCATGAAAATGATCACGTAAACAGCCCTATTTTGGGTAAAAACACCCGCTGGTGGCTACATATTATTTACCGCCTAGGCCGCTCATTAGGTGTTAAGAGTGTCAAGACTCCATTAACCCTCTGGCTTCCATATACCCTTCCTAATATGAATAGAATAGTCTAATATTACCCAGAAACCAAAAATGAGTCTTTGTATCAAGGTAGGGTTAAGCAGTTTGGAGTTTTAGAAAGGACCATTACTTATGTCCTTGCAGTGGTCAGCAACCCTTAAAGTTAGGATTTTTTTCTCATAAAATTATCATAAACCGAAATGTATAGTAATTCAGAATTAAGAGAAAATACCCTACATCTGAACAAAAAAGATTATAGATTTTTTGTTTAAATTATAGTCTTACTTCGCACTTTGGACACAATCTGTATGCCAACTTGCAAGTGAGTTCGCTCTATCAATTTGTTAGATCTCAGACTCTTGGAAATATCATCCTTCACCTTGTAATTGCAACAAAAGAAGAATTGATATATAATTTGTATGTTAAAATCGGTAATAGTGACCATCATATCAATATCCATTTAAAATTTAATAGCAACAAACTCAATGCCAGCAAAGAGAAGATCCCAAATTTCAAGAGAGCAAACTTCCGTAACCTTAGCCCAATACTTAAAGAAACGGATTGGATTTGTTTTCTGATTAATAATGATAATAAATACCAATCATGGACATTTTTCACCACAACATACTACAACGCAGTTCATGAGTGCATACCATAAGAAACCCGAAGATCAGTGCATTAAAATAAGCCTAAGTAGTAGAATAAAGAAATAGCGCAATGTCTGCTTGCCAAACAAAGTCCATGATATATTAAAAATCTTTGATAACCAGGAAAATAAAGCGATATTCATAGATGTACGACGCAAAGCCAAAATGTTAATTAAACAAAGTAAAAACATGCTAGAGATACATTTTGCAAATCAAAGTAAGACAACCCCGAAAAAATATTAGTTACACCATGAAGAAGGTACTGACTTCAATTATATGACCTTTAATTGATGAAAATGGAGGCTATAGTTAAGATAAAGCAAAACTGAGTAATGCTCTCAACATCTTTGCATCAGTTTTTACAACAGAAGACCTTACCAAAGTTACCAATATCCCTACAGCATCACTAGCACAACTAGACATTTTGGATGCTCTTAGCAATATCAGCATTACAGAGAGAGAGTTACCGAGATGTTAGTTAAACTCGAGGAAAATAATCACCTGGATCCGATACGATCTCTGCTAGAGTTCTTAAAGAAACTAAATGGGAGCTCTCCAAACCATTGACATTGTTTTTCAATAAGTCCTTACAACTGGGATTGTGCCCGATGAGTGGAAGCTTGCAAACTTCACCCTGGACAGTGTCTGGTGATCTCTCTCAACTACGGGCCCAGCCATTCCCCTGCTTTGCCCGCTGAATTTGCCCCATGATGGACATTTCCCTCGTGCCCGACTGGCAGTGCTCTATCGTGTGGATGGGGCTTAAGATGGTTTGAAGCCTGTTAATTGCTGAATATAATAGTCTAATAGTAGCCAGCATAAAATAAGACACTGGTACCGAAATTGTTAATTCTTTTAGAGTTCGAATAATAAACATGCGGTAATCCAGTGCCTGATCATAGATAATAGTACCTAATATATCAGTCATAATACAGATTGAGTTCCTTTCCGTAGGATTTAATGGTTTGACTCTTTAAGAAACCTTTGATTGAACCAAATTGCTTCACCGGATCATGGAGGAATATTGACTGAGCACCACTGATCCCCCTTTTCACTAAAAACATTGCTTATTTAATCAAAACAAGGTATAGGCCCTATTCTAATGCACTATTTTATGTCTAATATATTTATAATTCAAATGTTACACTGTTTTTCATAAATTAATGCACATTGTAAGCCATAGGCAATACTTAAACCATTTTGTATGAAAAGATTAAGTGAAATTGCGAGATCTTGCTTTACCCATCTCAAGGTTGTAACAAGTACACCAATCAGCTTCTTCCTTTAGACCGTTCCTAGGCCCCCCGATGTCTGGTGTAAGTAAATAACCATAATCTTTGCCAAAGTAAAGTGAAGAACAGAGCCACGATATACTGAAAAGGCGAACATGTGTATTGGATATTCCCAAGATACTTTCGAATGGCTAAGATTATTTCAGTTTCTAATAATTTCTTTACTAATGCTATTCCTACGAAGTAAAACATTTGGGACAAGAATGCACATACTGTAAGAGACTTTCGACTGGTCCCAATTGACCAATTTAGTTTCAGGCTATAAGGAAGTTTGAGCTGTAGTGTGTAAACCGATATTAAGCCGAATTACTATCTTTAATATGGCTATGCATATTTAAGTCTAGTCTACTCCATTAATTCGTAGTCTCAGATATTGTACAAATGCAATTAGAAGTTTTAGATTGCTGAAGGAAACTTCTCGATTACCCCATTTCAATTGTATTTATTGCAAATTTCTCTTCTACATTAACTAGTAAGCTTCTAACGAGGCTTACACATTCAGTCTGCGGATTAGACAATTTTACCATAGTTTGTTTCAGAGGAAAATTTACGGCTCAAACATCCTTATGTTATTAAACTCACAAGCAGCGAGTTTAATAGTTAGGGTTGTTAAACTATTAAGATTGTTAAAGTAAATGAATGTTAAATGAAATAGAGATTTACTCATGAAATAGAACTTAGTGCATCAGCAGATATACTGTAGCTTTAATCTGCAATTCAAAGAAGGCTTAATGCATGCCACGAAATAGCAAGAATTAGCAAGAAATAGAAATATATACAGTAATGACAATTTAAATTTTCCCGTATACGAGGTCTAATTTGAAGATTTTATGGTAGACAAGTTTAGATTAGAGCGCCTAGTAAAGAAAGAGCTAATCCTCGTTAAGAGAGTATCGAAAACTGCAGTTCATTGGCAGTATTAAACCAATAGAAGCAACCCAAAAATTTAGCCAATCTTTCCATTAGTTTTCCAATATGATCCTAGCTAGAATAAATTACATTTCGTCCGTACCTAAGTGTTCCAACCGTTTAGTATACAGTATATTTAAATTTCTTAACTAAAATAGTTTAAACTTTTATGCATTAGACTTATTAATTTGTGGCAAACATAACATAACATTAATAAATTTCTAGCACCAGGCAACAAAGGCCATATGCCACTAAAGCAGGAAACGGATAGAGTTAGAAGGAAAGGAAGTTAAATATCGTTAAGGAGTCTGAGAGAGGAAAGGAAAGCCATTACGTGGTCAACGGAAAAGAAAGGAGACTCTGAGAGGAGATCGGCAAGACAAGGACGACGACCAAGGGAAAATAGAAAGGGAAAAGAACGGCGACGGGCCGAAGAAAAGAGAGGACAGTCAAGGAAAATGTGAGAAATAGAAACCTGAACACCACACCGGGAGCAAAGAGGTGGAGGCGAGCGGGACATGAGGAAGGAGTGGGTAAGGCTGGTATGGCCTAGCCGAAGCCGGGCCAACGCAGTCTCCCAACGGCAATCACGGTGAGAGGGGTCAGCCCAGGCAGAAACGGAGGCCTTAACAGTGCGGAGCTTATTAGAGGAAAGAGAAGACCACATTGTTTGCCAGCGAGACAGGAGGAAGGCAGAGATAGCTGGATAATAGTCAGAGGCAGGAATAGAGAGAGAAGTTGATCGGACCGCCGCAGCGTCGCGAGCGAGAACATCAACCTGCTCATTTCCACGGACACCAACATGGCTAGGCACCCAACAAAATTGGACAACCTTTTTCCGAGCAGAGAGACTGACAAGCCAATTGTGGATGGCAAGAACCAACGGATGGACAGCAGGGAAAGACTGCAAGAGAAGAAGGGCACTGTAAGAGTCAGAAAAAAGAGTAAAGGAGGAAGAAGGAAAGAAGCACATGAGACGGACGGCAAAGAAGATAGCGTAAAGTTCGGCAGTCAGAACACCAGCTGGAGAAGGGAGAGAATGCTGATAAGAACGAGAAGGAAAAAGGATGGCAAACCCGACGCCAGAAGACGAACGGGAGCCATCAGTGTAAACCGGGGTAGAAGAAGAATGCTGTGCAAGGTGTACAAGGAAACGAGAACAAAGAACTGAGGGCGGGGTAGAGGACTTAGAACAAGGAAAAATAGAGGGACACAAGGAAGTACGAGGAAGGAGCCAAGGAGGACACCTACTGAGCCGGAGCCGAAGAACATGGAAGGGGGAAAACGAAGAATGAGAAAGTAAGGAATCCATACGAGAAAGGAAAGAGGGCCGAAGGCGAGAATGAGACGGAACAGGAACAGTAGGAAGAAGAGAGGTCTGCAAGGAAGGAAACTGAAGCGACCGGGCGTAGTACCAGAGAGAGAGAAGGGCCCGACGTCGGTACAAAGCAGGGACGCCGGATTCAGCATAGAGGCTTTCAACAGGGGAAGAGCGAAAAGCACCCAAGGCAAGACGTAAACCGAAATGGTGAACAGAGTCAAGTTTATGGAGGACTGCGTCGGAGGCTGATGAGTAAACCTGACAACCATAATCGAGTTTAGAAAGAACAAGGGCAACGTGAAGGCGAAGAAGGAGAGCACGGTCCGCACCCCAAGTGAGGTGGGACAGGGTCTGGAGGAGACGAAGACGGTGCAAAGCAGCAACCTTAACAGAGGAAACATGAGCTGCCCAGTTAAGACGGGAATCAAAGACAAGACCCAAGAAGGTAGTCGAAGAGCGATAAGGTAAAACGGAACCATACAGTTCAAGGGAAGGACGCGGGATAACGTGGCGACGAGTGAAAGACATAGCACAAGATTTAGTCGTAGAAAAACGAAACCCGTGAGCAGTGGCCCATGACGAGGCGGCCACAATCGCTGATTGGATAAGGGAGCGTAACGCAACAATATCCGAACCAGCCGCATAGATCGCAAAGTCGTCGACATATAAGGAGGACCTGACCATAGCCGGAAGGGAAGAGATAATGCCATTAATGGCTATGAGAAAGAGGATAGTACTTAAAACGGAACCCTGAGGTACACCTTCTATCTGAGGGAATAACCGAGAAAACAAGGAATTCACCCGGACACAAAAAGAACGAGAAGAAAGGAAATTACGGATAAAGACGCCCATATTACCACGGACATGAAAAGAACGGAGTTGGCATAAAATATGATGTTTCCACGCGGAGTCGTACGCCTTCTCGAGATCCAAGAAAATAGCAAGAATGACTCATGGCGAGCAAAAGCGGACCGAACGTAGATCTCCAAACTAAGTAAAGGGTCGATAGCGGACCGAGCACGCCGAAAACCAAACTGGGTCGAAGACAAAAGCTGACGTGACTCGAGAAGCCACATCAGGCGGACATTAACCATCCGTTCAAACAGCTTGCATAAACAACTCGTCAAGACAATAGGGCGATAGTCTTGGGGCGAGAAACCCGACTTTCCAGGCTTAAGAAAAGGAATAGTAAGAGCAGAACTGCATGCAGGAGGGAAAACACCAGACGACCAAACCTTATTAAAAATAGCCAATAAAAATACCAAAGCCTCAGTGGAAAGATGCTTAAGCATTAAATTATGGACGCCATCAAGACCCTCAGAAGTAGCCTTACAGGCACGAAGAGCGGAGAGCAACTCACAGGAAGAAAACTGGGCGTTGTACGACTCTGCCGAAGACAGAGTGAAAACAACTTGAGAAGTCTCTGCGACGGCTTTAAGTGAATGAAATTCCGGGGGGAGATGAGAGCCACTACTGACCGAGCTAAAGTAAAGACCCAAACGATCGGCGACTGCCTCCGAGTCAGCAACAGACTCCCCATCAACATGAAGCACAGGAGAATGAGGAGGTAAACGCTTGCCCGAAATCTTGCGAATGCGCTTCCAGACGGACTGAACAGGAGTAAAGGACGTAACGGAGGAAACATAGGACACCCAACTCTGACGTTTAGCAGACCTGACTGTGCGACGGAGGAAGGCAGACGCCTGACGAAAAAGTATAAAAGAACGATCATGAGTGGGAGTAAAACGTTTACGACGAAAGCTCTTCCAAGAAGCCCGTTTCACGCAGAGAGCCTTGGAGCAGTTCGGGGACCACCAAGGAACACATTTAGACGTAAAAGGACGGGAAGTCCGCGGAATAGAGACTAAGGCAGCACTCAAAACTGTGACTAGAAAAAAGGCTAGTAAATCATGTATAGATGAAAAATCAGACGGAGGTAAGGAAGGGATAGATCTATCTATCTATCTATCTATCTATCTATATGCTCAGGCCCAATCCCCATTTTGGGGGTAGCCGACTCAAGACAGAGCAAGAACAGGGAAAACACAAAACAACATAAAACAAAAAATAAACACAGATAAAAAACACAAACTCATACACATCCAGGTCACCCAGGAGAAGACCCAGAGACCAGGGTTACCAAGGTCGCTCCAGCACTCCCCCGGCCCCTGACCACCCGGAGAGGTTCCGATCTCGGCAGGCAGACATGCAGCGGAGCCAAAGCCACAAGCCCTCCCACCACACTTCCAGGCACACCCTTCATATTAATCGTCTCCCCGGGCCAGGCGCCTGATGGACTATTATCTAGTCGAACTTGCGCCTGACCCCTTACTCCAAATGACCACGTGTTCACTCAACTATTCACAAGCATTCTCCATTCACTCCTGTCCACCACCACTTCCCCTGCCTGATCTATAGTCATTCCTCTATCATCCAAAGCCTTTCTTACACAGTCTCTCCATCTCAATGGGGGTCTTCCTGCCCTTCTATCTCCCCTTGTACCTGACTCACATATTCTCTTTGTAAGCCTTTCATCTCCCATTCGTTCAACATGACCATACCAGCTCAGCACCCTTCTGTCCACTCTGGCTGACAAATGTTCCTGCTGCCCCACTCTCCTACATATCTCTTCATTCCTCAATCTGTCTCTACGAGTAACTCCACACATACTCCTCAAGCAGCTCATCTCCATCACATCCAGCCCTCTTTTCTCCTTTTTCTTCAGAGCCCATGTCTCAGCCCCATACATCACTGTTGGCACAACAATTCCTTGATACAGTGCACTTTTTACTTTCACTCCGAGATTTCTCGTCTTCCACATACTTCCCATTGCTCCGAAAACCTTCCTTCCTTCACACACTCTCTGTTTTACCTCCACTTCCATACCTCCACTCCTGCTTATCGTTCCTCCTAGATATTTAAAACACTCTACTTGTTCCCATATTTCCCCATCCAGCCTCACATCTAGATTCACCCTATGCTCTCCCCTATTACACACCATTACTTTACTTTTATTGACGTTCACCTTCAGTTTCCTCCTTCCACAAACCACACCAAACTCTTTGACTACCCGCTGCAGTTTCTCATCAGAATCCGCCACCAATGCTGTGTCATCAGCGAACAGCAACTGATTCAACTCCCAATCTCTACCATTCTTTCCTACTAAACCCAATCCTCTTCCCATAGTTCTCCTTTTCACCTCCCTCACCACACCATCCATAAACATATTAAACAGCCATGGTGACATTAGACAACCCTGTCGCAAACCTACCTTTACCTCAAACCATTCACTCAACTCACCATTTCCTACTCTCACACATGCTCTGCTCCCTTCATAAAAACGCTTAACTGCTTCTAACAAATTTCCTCCTATTTCATAAATCCTTAACACCTTCCACATTGCTTCACGGTCCACACGATCATACGCTTTTTCCAAGTCCATAAAAGCCCAAAATATCTCCTTATGCTTCTCTAAATACTTCTCGCATAACTGTCTTACTGCAAACATCTGATCCACGCACCCTCTTCCCCTCCTAAAACCGCACAGGGATAGATAGTGAAGCAAAAGTAGACCAGTCCGCACGCTGGAAGCACCAACGAGGAGGACCAGGGACAGGAGAATAGGAGGTAGGAGAGAGCAGAACAGGGAAATGGTCGCTATAGAGAGAATCCTCCAAAACAGACCAATGAAAAAGAAGAGACAGGGAAGGGGAACACAAAGAAAGATCAAGACAAGAAAAAGAACGTGTTCTAGCATCAAAATGAGTCAGGGAACCAGTATTAAGGAGAAAGAGGTTATTACTAGTAATGAAAGACTCTAATGCACGACCACGTGAGGTAATGACAGAATTACCCCACAGGGTGTGCCTACAATTATAATCACCAAGCAATAAAAACGGAGGAGGCAGCCGAGCTAAAAACATGGTAAAAGAGCCAAAATCGACGGGAACAGGAGAGAAATAAAGAGAAACAACCGTAATCCATCGACCAAGAAAAACCCTAACAAAGGTGCAAGGGAGGGAAGTAGGGCAGGAAAACTCTTCAGAAGGAACAGAGTGGTGAAGGAGAATACAAGTGTCGGAAAGAGAATGAGGAGAACTGAGAAAACGGTAGCCGGGAACAGGAATCGGAGGAGAAAGAAGACGAGTTTCCTGGAGACAGACAACCTTAGGGGAATGGGAAGAGAGTAAAAAACGCAAATCGTCTCTCTGAAGAGAAAAACTGCGAAGGTTCCATTGCAAAATGGACATACTAAAAACACTAAAAAGAAAGTACGAGAAAATAAGCTGTAAAAGAGAGAATAAAAACGATATATACAAACACATATCAGAGAGGCGGAACAAAAACACGCCGAACGAAAGAGGAACAAGGTAGGAAAAAAAAAAAAAAAAAAAAAAAAAGAGAAGAAAGGAACGGAAAAATCGAAGAAAACAAAGAAAGGACACAAAAGAGAAAACATCAACAAAGGTAACACACAAGTAGGAAGAAAACAGATACACTATAGACAACACAGACACAAAATACAGCAAACAGCGGGAAAGACGCATACATACAAGAGGAAAGAAAGAGGGACAAAGAACAAGAAAAATAAGAACACACAGACTTATGGACAACGAAGAAAAGACTGATGAGGTTAACGGTGAGTATTAATGGAAGGAATGGTGGACGAGGAAGAACAAGGAGGGAAAGAAGATTGATAACCAGGTGGCATAGGGAGGCTTAATAGGGAAGGAGAAGAGATAGGAGGGCTAGAGGGAGAGGGAGGAAGGGGAGAGGAGGGAGGAAGGGGAGAGGAGGGAGGGGGAAGGACGGGAGGATGAGGAACGGGAAGGAGAGGCCCGGGAGGGGGAAGGCCAGAGGAGGGAGGGAGGGAGAGTGGTAGGGGAAGGCGGGAGAGGGGTAGGGGGGAGCGTAGAAGGGATGGGATGAACGTCGGCAGAAACGGAAATAGGCGGCGGATGAGAAGAAAGAATATACTCCTCAATCTTGGGCAAAGATTCAAAGGATAAGTCTAAGGAATCGGGGGGGGGGGGGGATTGGACACAGGACAAAGAAAGAGGAGAAGGGGGGGGGGGGGGGGAAGGAGGGAGCTTTTTCTTCTTCCCACTGGGACTCTGGCTCCGCATACTGTGGAGGCAGTCCCCGCATTTAGAAGAGGAGGCGGGAGAGGAAGAAAGGGAGGAACGGGGCAAATATTTCGAAACTAGTTTGGTAGAGGAGGCAGGAAGCCGGGAGGGAATCTTGGAACTACGAGACGAGGACGGAGGAAGAGAACGAGGAGGCGGCGTCGGACGAGAACGCTGGCGGATGGGGCGTTGAGACAAACCAGAAGAAGTGGAGCGAGGAAGAGTAGTGGAAGGAGGGGGGGCGGAAGTAGGAGTAGAAGAGGTAAGAACAGAAAAAGAGTTAGATAAAGGGAGAGAACACGATGAGACAGCCAAGGGGATGGGGGAGACAGAAGAAACTGAAGGAGGAGAGGAAGAAGGATGAGAAGAAGGGACAGACGACAGAGCCGGAGAAGGAGAGGGAGAGGAGGACAAGATGATGGAGGTGCAACTGGGGGGGGGGAGCGGAAGAAGTGGAGGAGACGGGAGGGGGAGATAGAACAGTTGAAAACGGATGAGGGGAAAAGCCCAGGCGGCGAGCTGCCTGACGAGCCGTAGAATGAGTAAGGCCGTGCAATGTCTTAAGGATCGTAACTTCAGACTCTAATTTGAAAACGGGACAATCTCGGGAATCAGCAGAATGGGAGCCCTGACAGTTTAGGCAGCATCGTATCGGAGACCGGCAGTCACCGACGAGATGGCCAGATTGTGCACAGCGTGGGCAGCTAGGGCAGTCGGGAGCGGAAGAGCGACAGTACTTAACCTAAGAAGTGCGCATGGGGGTAATTAGACACCTCTCCCTGTGCTGAGGTATTTGAGCTGTTTCCATCACTAAAATATTCATTTTACCATAAATAGCATTAATACTTATCCTAACGCGCCTATTATGCGTTGATTATAAAGGTATTAACCTGTTACAACAATAAAACTAGTGAAAACAGCGTTTGGATGGTCAAAATCGGAGATACAGGCCGGGAGTTGCATAATGTATGGGTGAGGCAACCTGCTTTCCCGCCAATTTCCCCCAAGGCCACTGAGACACTGTCGATCGATACTCTCTCTCTTGCACTCGCTTGCTAACAGTGATGTCAATGCTCCGCTACCAACTCGCTAATGTTAGCACGAAAATATACCTCAGAATAAGGGAATAACAGGGAAAATAGGTGATAACTGAAGGAGGGGAGGAAAGTGGGGAAGGAGGGGAGGTAGAGGAGTGATATTTTGCATGGCCCAGGGGCAAACAAAAAATAAAAAAATAAAAAAAATTAAAATATATTTTTTTTTCGATGTTTAAAGTTGATTTTTTTTTCTCGGACTCTTAGTCTTCCCGCAGTCCGCCGGGGGAACTCTTAAGAGTCTTCCCGCAGTTCCCGGGTTAACAGGATGCCCAAAGCACCAGCAACCGCGACACTGCTGAGGACGAGGTAGGGACTCGGTGACGGGCAGGAGAGTACCGCCGACAATAACGTGAGAAGGGAGGGACCGACCATCAAACGTGATTTTGGCGGGATGGCGGCGATTGGTGCGAGGTGGGATGGTGTAGCAGACAAGACTAACCACAACATGGTCTTGAGCAACAACAATAGACTTAATAAGGTCGGCACAGTCTGCGAACTGCCGACCACCGAGACGGATGGAAGGAGGGATCAGGACGGTACCCGTACAAGAGTTCAGTCTTTGGTCTTTAAGGGCTGGGATGGAAGTTCCGGAGAAGTCGACAATGGTTGACATAGCAGCAGCCTGACGTTTGTTCTGGACCGTAACGAGACGGGAGTCATCATGGCGGGAGTGGAAGGCGACATCCCTGCCCACCTGCTGAAGGAGACGCAGGCGGAACAGGAGGACATCTCCGGCGAGAGGAGCTGAGGCGGGGACTGAGAAGAACTTAATAAAGTCAGCAGGGGCAAAGAGTGAGGATAAAGGGAGAACAGAAGAATGAGGGCGGGGAGCGGAAGTAACGGGAGAAGGAAAAGAAGAAGAATGTAAAACGGGTGGGAGATACGGTTCGAAAGTGACTACACGAGAAGAAGGGGAAGAAACCGAGGAAGTGGAGGACGACGAGGGAAGAAGAGTGGAAGAGGAAGCAGAGGAGAGAGCGAACGGACGAAAGGAAGAGGGCCGATCAGGTAGAACGGAGTGGGACACTGAAGAGGACAAAGGGGCAGGAACTGAGTGAGCGGCTAGGGAGGAAGCGAACTTAGAGGAGGTAGACGTGCCAAGAGAACTCGACACTACTAGGCTCGGAACTGTATGAGGAGCAGAGGTCGAATGGACGGTCACAGACAGTGCATGGGTCGGTAAAGGACCCGGTATAGTGGTAGGCAAAGATCTACCACCAACCGACGAGAGGACGGGCAAGGAAGGAGAGACAAACACATCAGCCATATCATCGCCACCGCCGGTGATCGAAGATCCAGAAGAAGGATCCATAAGACGAAGGTAACATGGTTCATCCGGGAGAAGCTCCACACCCACCATAGAGCCACAAATTAGAGGACACGGTACATGCCCCAGGAGTCAAACCCGGATATACACCCCGACCCCCTGTGCCTAATGGGCGGTCAACTCTTCAGTATCGGGTCCAGCACAGAGGGCGAGATTTGACGATAAAAGATTCCCCTCGTGCAGGCACGTCAGGTACTACAGTTCTACGGGTGGAAGGGAACGCCGTCCACATCCACCCTAGCATAAAGAATAGTCCAGCCGGCAACAATAGAAGAAGGTGAAGTAAAGAAAAGGAAAAAGGTAGAGGGGGGGGGGAAAAAAAAAAAAAGGTACCTCGCAGGCTTCTGGAAAGCAACGAGGGAGGTCTTAGCCCACGAGGCTGGCGGGGCCCCAATCCTAAGAAGGGCCGTGGCCCCCCCCCCCCCCCCCCGAGGAACGGAGGCCACCAGCCACGCTTCAAGCCCCGCCACCACAAGGTGGCTCCCTAACGGCGGAGAATTTGTGGCAAAACTTAGTTTCGGTCGGACGGAGGTAAACATTACAAAGCCTTAAATAGTTGGCAACAATTAACTACGGATAATTAATAAAATAATTCAAACCATTATACTATATATATTATATATATATATATATATATATATATATATATATATATTGTTACCGCTGGATCGGCAATACATATTCGGGATTCTTGATCGTAGGACAGAAATGGCTTATGTGACAACGACACGCTCGATTCCAGTCCCAAATACTATATGCTCCAGACAACAAAAGCACCAACGCCCTACAGAGTTATCGTCTATGGTAACGAGGTACCTTAACTCGGCGAAAGTGTACAACAGGGGTAGGCTATGAGGCTAAACTCCCTCAGACATTTATAGGTTACGTTATTACTAAAGAAATGCAATACTCAAGAAACTACGTTAATATTAAGCCTCTAATAATGTAGAATAGAAGCAGGCTAAAGGTATGACAGTGAAATGCTAAATGACAAATGTACACGCCTACTTGAAAGCGCGTGCACTAGAATAACTGTCCCCTACTAACATGCACTAGCATGTAGCATACAAGATGTTCATGATCCAGTAGATACCTAATAATACACATGGAAGGAACATAAATAGTAGTCACTTATTATAAGAATGAATCTATACTTGGAATAACTAAAAGGTTGCAGGCAACAGTACTGCGCCGGTAGCCTACTACCGCATAGGCTACTTCGCTTCTCTCACTCTGTCTCCCCTCTGAGTCCGTATGCGCCCTATGCAACAGAACTCCGGACACAGCAGCAAAACGACAGTGCAGTTAATTGATACATGAAAGTATTAATAGTGTTGTCTTGTGTGTGAGTAATGTGTATTGTAAAGTGTTACATACATAAACTTAAAGAGAGCTGCAATGCATAGTAAAATAAAGATATAACCCACTCATCATCCCCATGTGTTCTAGCTAGCAGGCCAAGTCACAGGAACAACGAGTCCCAGCACCGAAAGCGAGAACCCAGGAAAAGACTGCAGAGAACACAAGGACAGATAAATTACGTTACTCTACTATACCGGCACTACGAGCGAGCTGTAGTCTCTGGTACTACACTCGCTCCTGGCTCGGTAGGCAAATCAAGGCTAAGTCCTCGCCCCTCTACAGACAACTCCTGGGCATGGTCGGGCTCTTACACATGGCACTAGTCTAGTCACAAATTGGATGATGAGCTGGGCATATAACTCGTGAACATGTAGAACGTTCACCAACTATCCTCATCAAGAAGATCGCTGTTCACATTAACCCCTTAAATCTAATACATGTAAATATATGCTTGTCCTAAGAGTAATACGAGAGGTGAGTGCTGAAACTCCTTTAGGACCTCAAGGGAAGGTTATGCATTTAAATAGAGAGAAGAATGAAATGAGAGTAATGTCGTCAGAGAGAAAGAGTGCAACCGTGAGAAGTTGGGAGAGAGGGCAAGGGATGTTAGAATCTCAAAGGTTCTAGGCAACCTGATCATGGAACACACAGCGAGCCTCCAGGCAATGTGCAGTACGACAACATGGGCAGCCCAGGCAGCATAGGCAGGCGGCAATGGACTACCAACCCTGTCGCGCCTAGCTATAAGCGCAAGGCTGCCAACCGGTCCATACGTCTGGCAACCACCCCCCCGGCAGCGTGGCGCATTGCTACCCTCTCGCTCTGAAGCCCAACTCACTCTCTCTCTCTGAACTCCCATTGTCTTATCTATCAACTTCTCTATTGATACTACATATTAAATGGAAGGTCTCGACATGGCTTAAAACAAAACCCACCACTGGTTAGCACATGACGAGACCTTTGCAGAGATACAAAGAACATAGTTATACGTTGTCACACTCAATATAGGCAGCCAGCACGGTACAGCGGTACAGAGGTACCGCACAGTGGCGGTACAGTGGAGTACCAAGGAGTACAATCAGGTTGCGTTGCCACGCACTGGGTACGTCACAATATATATATAAATTTTTGTTAATTCAGTTACATAACTACCAAAGTAACCCATGAGAAAACAAATTCACATTTGTAACTACTGAACATTCCAGACATTTATATATCATAAAAAGATAGTTATCAATGCAAAATAAAAAAAAACAATCTAAAAGTTTTTAACCAAAATTCACGATCACTGAACTATTATTTTAAGCTAATCGATTCTAGATTTTTTTCTTTTCAAATTAGCTTTACAATGAAAACAATTAGGTAATTTATAGACCTTTTATTCAGTTTTCAAAAGTATAATCTATACATGGTAGCCAAAGTTCTTCTGCCGAATTGGCTAGTTTTCTAGAGAATTAGTTTAGGCTTTTATTTGACAAACTACGGGGAACCTGAAGGTGCAGGGGTAGTCTTGCCAGGCAGCCCCGTCAGCCAGTTTGTTTAGGTGCAGTCAGGCACTTCTCTTCACCCGAGGCTTTGTCAGGCCGAGGTATCCCCAGGCTAAACTTTAAGTGGTTGATGACAAAATAGATAAAGATAATTATTATTATTAAAATAGGGATTCGCACCAAGCCTAAAAAGACTATGTGGCACCAAAAGAAACTTTGTGGAAAAAAAAACAAACATCGGAGGTGTTGTGGGGCAGGGCGCACGACGGAGTAGAGGAGAAGAAGACTAGGAAACACTAATTAAAGAAGCTGAAGGAGACGGGTATGGAGGAGAAACCGCATAAGATGTGGGAGGGAGAAAGTGGGGGACTCTCCGAGCAAATCGGCTAAGACAAGGGGGCGATTAAGGGAGGATATGAAGGGGAATGCCTGCCGTCGGGCATTGGAGAAACGCGGACAGTCGATCAGGAGATGCTGGACAGACACTGGAATATGGCAGCAAGGACAGAGCGTGGGGACATCACAGGACATCAAATGACCATGCGTGAGCCTGGTGTGGCCGAGCCGAAGACGGGCTAGAGCGGTCTCCCATCGACGATTGCGATGAGAGGAAGACTTCCAAGGGAGGACGGAAGGTTTGACAGAACGCAGTTTGACATCAGACACCCTCATGGAGGTCCATTCGTCCTGCCAGCGCTGACGTAGTAATTGAGTAACACGAGGGAAGTAATCAGATGCAGGAATACGTCGTGGCACGAGTCGGTGAGAGGTAATAGCAGAGCGGGCGAAAAAATCAACCCGCTCATTGCCAGGCACACCAACATGACTCGGGACCCAACAGAAAGACAGGGACTTCAATTTAGTAGCGATGCGGAACAACCATTCTTGAATCTCCAGCACTAAGGGGTTAACAGCGGGAAGAGACTGAATACTCTGAAGAGCACTAAGGGAGTCACTAAAAATTACAAAGGTATGCAGGTGTGAACAAAAAATAGTACGTAGGGCAAATAAAATAGCAAATAACTCGGCCGTAAAGACACTAGCACATGATTGGAGGTGACGTTGGAAGGTCCGGTCCGGGAACACAACCGCAAACCCTGTACCGGCGGAGGTCTTGGAACCATCAGTGTACACTGGAACGGCTGAAGAGTGGCGTAGCAGATGTTCCGTAAACTGAGCATAAAGCAACTGTGGGGTTGAAGAGGCCTTAGAGGGAGGGAGGGCAGCTGTACAAACGGTAGGGCGAGGGAGTAGCCATGGGGGGAACTCCGACTGTCGGAGGGGTAGCACCGATGGAATGGGAAAAGAGAAGGAGGCCAGTAAAGCAGAGACCCGACCGGGGAACGAAGTAGTAGACACTGATGGGGCTAAGCCGCAAGCCGTGGGAGGAAAACCAGCCGAACTGTGTTGCAGAAGGCGAAGATGACATCGAAGGGTCAGTTTATCCCGCCTGGATGATAGCGGTGGGACACCCGACTCAGCATAAAGGCTAATAACCGGAGTAGAGCGAAAAGCCCCTAGCGACAAGCGCAGACCGTGATGGTGAAGGGAGTCTAGGCGCTTAAGGTTTGTACGCGCAGCGGAGGCATATACCTGGCAGCCATAATCGATCTTGGAGAGAATAAGCGTTGTATGGAGGCGCAGAAGAGTCGTCCGGTCCGCACCCCAAGACAAGTGGCTAAGGGTTTGTAAGAGTTGAAGCCGTCGGGTGGTGGAGGTCAGTAACGAAGTAATGTGCGGGTACCATGTCAACCGAGTATCGAAAATGAGACCCAAGAATGGAGCTGAGGACCTGTAAGGCAGAGGGCGGTTATACAACGTAAGAACAGGATGCGGGACTGTATGGCGTTTTGTGAAGACGACGGCACAAGATTTCGAGGGCGAAAACCGAAAACCATGGGCCGTAGCCCACTGCGCAGCTGCATCAATGGCCCGCTGCATGAGATGTTGTAGGGCAGCGATATCCAAACCCACAGCGTAAATAGCGAAGTCGTCCACATACAAAGAAGCACGGACACCAAGAGGGAGGGAAGAAATAATACCATTAATAGCTAGGATAAAAAGGATGGTACTAAGAACACAACCCTGTGGGACACCGTCGTGTTGGGGGTATGTTCGTGAGAATGTATTCTGAAGCTTGACTCGGAAAGTACGATCACGGAGAAAGTTCTGCAAGAATACCGCCATGTTGCCAGACACACCAGAACGTAAAAGGGTACGAAGGATGTTGTATTTCCAGGCAGTATCATACGCTTTTTCAAGATCGAAGAATACAGCTAAAACCGACTTAGTGTCCGAAAAGGCATCGCGGATAGAAGTCGCCAATCTCAATAATGGGTCCAAAGTACTACGGCCCTTGCGAAAGCCATATTGAAAAGGTGACAGGATGCTTCTTGATTCCAGGAGCCACATTAAGCGGGAGTGAACCATGCGTTCTAATAATTTGCCGACACAACTGACCAGGGCAATGGGACGGTAATCTGCTGGTGCATGGCCCGACTTACCCGGCTTAAGGAATGGGAGAAGGATGGCATGTCTCCACCCAGCCGGAAAAAAGCCTGTGGACCACAGACGGTTGTAGATGGACAAGAGAAAGCCAAGCGCAGGTGGAGATAAGTGCTTCAGCATCAAGTAATGGACACCGTCAGGGCCTTCACATGTATCCTTACAGGCTCCCAGGCTAGACTCAAGCTCAGCCCGGGAGAAGGGGGCATTGAAAAACTGATCAGATGATAAGACGAAGTCAAGTCGCCTAAGTTCAGAACGGCGTTTATGCATCTGGAAGGAGGGCGGGAGATGGGAGCCAGTGCTAACATCACTGAAATGTTGTCCCAACATATTGGCCACCAGAGACGGATCGCCCACAATGCCAGTGTTGGTATGGAGGACAGGGGCCGGCGTAGGCGCATGTTTCCCTGCAATCTTCCTGACGCGAGCCCAGACTTGCGGAACAGGTGTATCTGCGTTGATAGTAGAGGCATACGACATCCAGCTAGATTTTTTAGCAGAGCGGATTGTACGACGGAAGACGGCATTAGCCTGTTTGAAAAGAGTATACGCATCCCGCTCATATGGAGAGCCTTTTTTCCGACGGAAACTCTTCCACTTGGCTCTTTTATTGCGTAAAGCCGAAGTGCACTGAGCAGTCCACCACGGTACACACTTAGAAGACATACTCCGAGTAGCGCGTGGAATACAAGTATAGGCAGCATGGAGCACAAACATCAGGAAACTGGTAAGCATGGCATCAGGGTCCGGGAAAGCAGGGGTCGGATTAGACGGAACGGCGAGATCAGCGAAAGATGTCCAGTCGGCACGATCGAAACACCAACGGGGAGGGCGTGGCACTGGGGAGTAAGACGTAGGGGAGAGGACAATCGGGAAGTGGTCAGTCGCACAGTAATCATTAAAGACCTTCCAAGTAAAATCCAAGGATAGTGTAGGGGAACACAGAGACAAGTCAATACATGAGAAGGTACGGGTGCCGCTATCAAAATGCGTAGAGGAACCAGTGTTTAAAAGAAATAAATCGTGTGTACGAATCAGAGCCTCAAGGGAACGACCCCGTGTATTAACGGTAGAGTCACCCCACAGGGAATGCCTGCAATTAAAATCCCCTAAAAGGAGGAAAGGTGGAGGTAATAGAGAAAGGATCCTGTTTAATTCTGGAACATCGAGCGGGATCGAGGGGGAAAGGTATATGGAAACTACTGTAAGCCAGCGGGAAAGGAACACTCTGGCAAGCGTGCATTTAAGAGAGGTACGGATAGTTAACCGAGACACTGGGACATCAAGATGTACGAGGAGGCAAGTAGCATACTGGGAATGGGGAGAACTTATATAGGAGTAAAAAGGAATTGGGGAGGGGGCATTAGATAAACGCGATTCTTGTAAACTAATAATAAGTGGGCTAAACCTAGAGATAAGGTAACGAAGATCAACACGATGTGCTGCAAAACTACGAATGTTCCATTGTAAAATGGACATTATAAAGACAAAAAAGATTAAAAAGAAGACGCGTACAAGAGGGAAGAAAAGACGAACACTATATACAACATATTTACAAAATACAGGTAACACCGTGGGTGGAAAATATAGCCAAGAGAGGCTAACGATGGGAAATAAGAGCAGGAATTGGAGAAGACGTTGAAGGGGAAGACTGGAAACCGGGGGGCATAGGGAGGTCTAACAGAGAAAGAGGAGAGGAAGGAGGAGGGCCGGAAGAGGGAGGAAGGACGGACGGCGGGTGGGAAGAGAAGGAGGGGGTAAGGGCAGGAGAAGGAAGAGGGGGAGGGTCAGGAGGAGGAAGAGGAGGAGGGCCCGGAGGAAGGCCAGAAGGGGGAGTGGAGGAAGAGGACGGGGCAGGGGAAGGCGGGAGAGGGAAAGGCGGGAGAGGGGTAGGGGGGAGAGAAGAGGGGGTAGGATGAACTTCGGCGTGAACAGTAGAAGGTGGTGGGTGGGAAGAACGGATAAATTCGTCAATCTGAGGTAGGGTTTCGTAGGAGAAATCTAGGGATGCAGGGACGGGAGGAGGAGGAGACTGGACGGAGAGAGGAGAAAGGGAAACAGAAGGAGAAGGAGGCGACTTCTTCTTCTTCTCGCAGGGACTTGAGCACCGCACATCACGGAGACCACCCTTACGTTTAAAAGAGGAAGCGGGCGAGGAAGAACGGAGCACAGGAGCCCGTTTGGTAGAGGAGAAGGGAAGTTTAGAGCGAGTAGGAGATTTGGGGCGACTAGAAGAGGAAGATGACGGAGAACGGGGGGGAGGCTTGGAACGGTGAGAGCGTGGAGGGAGACTAGAAGAGGAGGAACAAGGAAGAGAGCAAGAGGAAGGGGCAGAAGTAGGAGAAGGACTGAGAACAGAGAAAGTGTTAGACAAAGGGACAGAAAAGGAAGAGACGGAAGGACGAACGGAGGAGACTGAAGAGGAGGAAGGAGAAAATCCAGGAGAAGCACCGGTAGAAGGAAGGGAGGCAGATGACGAAACTGGTGCGACCGGGGGGACGGAGGGAGCGGAGGCGGTGGAAGGAACCGAGGAACCAGAAAAAGGGGGGGGCGTGGTAGAGGGAGGCAAAGAAGAGGAGGGAGGAGACAGAGTCTTGGAAAATGACTGAGGGGTGAAGCCCAAGCGACGAGCCTCTTGGCGGGCTGCGGTGAGCGTAAGGCCGTGTCTCGCTTTGAGAACAGCAACCTCAGACTCGAACAGATGAACGGGGCAAATCTTAGAGTCGGCCGAATGAGACCCGCGGCAATTAAGGCAGAACTGGGACGTTGACTGACATTCGCCAACGGCATGTCCGGACTGCGCACAGCGCGGGCAGAGTGGGCTCTCAGCGGCTGTACGGCAGAACTTAGCCGGGTGGCCGAAACGCCAGCAGCTGCGACACTGGAGTGGACGGGGAAGAGACGCAGTCACGGGGAGGCGAGTACCACCGACAATAACATGGGCAGGAAGGGAAAGTCCATCAAAAGAGATCTTGGCAATGTTAGCGGGATGGCGGCGAAGGTCGCGAGGAGGGATAGTGTAGCACACCACACTAACCACCTTGTGGTCTTGAGCGACAACGATGTCCTTGACGAGGTCGGCGCAATCCGCGAAAGGACGACCCCCGAGACGGATGGAAGCGGGCATCAGGACAGTCCCTGTACAGGAGTTGAGTCGTTGATCTTTTTGAGCCGGGATGGGGGTGCCAGAACAATCGACGAAAGAGGACATAGCAGTAGCCTGAAGTTCGTTTTGGACGGTAACAAGACGGGAGGCATCATGGCGGGAGTGGAAGGTGACGTCCTTTCCCACCTGTTGAAGGAGACGCAGGTGGAAGAGGAGGTCATCACCGGCTAGAGGCGCAGAAGCAGGGATGGAGAAAAACTTAGTAAAGGAAGGAGGTGCAAAGAGAGAGGACATAGGGAGGACCGAGGAGCGAGGACGAGAAGAGGACGAAACTGGAGAAGAAGAGGAATGAGAACGGGGAAGGGAGGGCAGAAAAGGGTCGAGGGTGACAAGACTAGAGAGAAGAGGAAGAAGAGGAAGACGCGGAAATAACTACAGGAGAGGAGATGAAATCCTGGGTAGTGGAGGGCGGAGAAAGACGTGACGAAGACGGAAGGGTAGGAGAAGGATTCGGAACGGTAATGGACGAGAGGGACGAGCGACGACCGAGGGATAGTTCAGCGGGCCGGTCGAGAGCACCCAAAACCATCCCCGACTCACCGGGCTCCCGCGGTGAACCGGACTGACAGCCAGACAACAGACCCCCAAGTGGCAGGCTGCATGCCACAAGGGGCTCACTCACCGGAACCACTAAAGCAGAAGCCATAAACAGGGAAGAACAGGGAAAAAAGCATAAGTCGTCACCATAGCAAGAGAAAAGGGGGTAAAGCATGGAAGAAGATACTGCGGTTACCAGGTGCCCCTGGCAACGAAAGGGAGAAAGACCTCCGCAGGGCCACGAAACCCAGAATGCGGCCAATTGAGATGGGACAGGTCTCGGCTTTGAGCTAGGGACCTTGTACAACCCGGGCATTTGTCCTGCAGCTTTGTCCCACGGAGAACGGGGCCGGCGTAGTCACCTGACACACTCACTGGGAAGAGAGAAGAGAGTCAGAAACCCCAAAGCAACCCTATAGTGCCTATCCTCCAGCAACGAGCCTTGCGAGCCCTGGCCGGCAGCACCTGTCGCCAGGTGGACTCTGCCAACTCAGCAGTGATCAGAGACACCAAGGCGAAGCCCTAAGGAAACTAGAACCTCCGAAGCAGTTAAAGAGAAAGGAAGGAAGCAAACAGGGAAGTCAACCGGAAGGGAAGGGAGGGACGGGACCACAAAAGTTCAAGGGTGGGAGACCGGCCTCGGATGGCAGCCCCAGGAGAAAGCGGAAGAGGGAAAAACGAAAACTAGAAAGGAGGAGAAAGAAAAGGACATGACAAAATTAGTTGGAGGTGATAGGGAGAGCGGCCAAGAACCTTGGCCGCCCCACCTACAAGCCCGGAAGCCCCCAAACGGCGGCAACGAGTCATGTGGCAAGGGGGTTAAAGATAATGACAAACTTCAATATAAAGAGTTCACCCATTCTGCATAGCTAACTTCTAGAGTAGCAATCTAAGCCAATTAGAATGCTAAAAAACTAGAAAAGCTATACATTTAGCCAGTATTCAACCTCTAAAATAGTCAACTCAATTGAGAATACTTTGAATTAAATTTACAGTCTATACAAAAATTAGATTTGATAAATTAGTAAACTTTCCAATAAAGTAAGTTAAAAGACTTACATATTCTTTTAAGTAATTAAAGTAGGTTAAAGACTTAAATATTCTTTTAAGTAATTTAAGTATTAAAATTGGCACGCACAATCAAATAGTTAAACTGTACCTATCAAACTGTCAACATTAAACATAAGAGTATAAGTAGTTACCCATGTCTAGACAAGTCATTTGAAACTATATTGACATTTTTTGTATGGTACATAGTTTAGGGCAAAAATCAGTGCTTCACAATTAATTAATAGGGGGCTGCCAAAGCCGATGTAGAGTAAACTTATGATGTCCCAATATCTAATTTTGATTATATATTATAAATACGATAGAATAGGACTTTTGTGATCTCTTAGGTCTCAGTGAAGTCACGATCTCTCCTACAGCACGACGTAGGACTAGTAGATCATATATTAGAAGATTGTAAATAAGTTAACTCCCAGACATACACGACTCAATCGCGTCATATGGACTAGTGAACCAAAAACTCATGACGCGATAGTGTCATATGGACTTATCTCTATAACTCTTAATAAGTTTATGATGCAATTTTGCGTCATGAGCTCAGCAAGTCCGCTAAGTTACCATACGATAAAACCGTTGGTGGCAACCTCATTCACCTCCGATAATTATAACGGCCGCAGTGTTTTTGCGAGTGCAGTGCGGGGCAGTGGCAATGATCCCGGGGCTCCCTTATTGGAACATATGTCAGAGGTCGTAAAGTTATAAAAGGCCTAATATGCTATTAAGCAATATTGCCATAGTCTTCTGTAGTATATATGAATTTATCGTATATATTAATATAATTTATCGTATAGAGCAACCTAAATGCGGTACGATAATTTGGGCTCTTGGCGGTTTGCCAAGGCAGCAAGGTGTGCTTTGGAGGTACGCCAGAGCCTTCACGAACACCAACCAGTTAAAATCTAAATTTTCCGCCCTCAGTTGATAAGAGCTTTTGTGCCTGTAATCACAATACACTTACAGCAATACACTCAGCTACACCATCACAACGCTCTCATAGACATCATGACTGATAGACAAGCATAAATTATAATAATCATGTCCATTCCCATGTAATCATTTATTCTTTCTTTAACTTTACTCTAGTCTTGGGACCGAAGTCTCGTTCCCATTGTCCACCGCCATATTGGGTAAAACTTTCTCCCTTGCCTCATTGCCACGTGGAACTATTAGAGAGTTAATTCCTGGCTAATATTAACCCTTATAACCTTACCCTATATATACATTTATTATGCGAGACCTTTGGATATAAATTGGCTTGTTTCAGATTGAATTAAATTTAGATAGTAGTTTTCATTTAGATTGATTTTATTTTCATTCATTATAGCTTAGTAATATTGAACTTCCATTGAAGTTTACCACAGATTATATTGACCATTTGATTGGGTGCGTCAATTTTGATAAATCACTAAATGAACAATACTGATATTTCAAGCCATGCTGCCCCACTAAATACAAACGGAACTTAAATAATCCTCAGATTCACTAAACCTTTTAAACTAAAAGATTCTATAAAAAAAAAATCTAATACCGCGTTAAAATGAGAAGGAAATCCATTAGGTAATTTTTAAATTTTATTAAGTTTTCAAAAAGTATAATATACAGCATTGCCAAAGTTCTTCTGAATTAGCTAGTTCTGCAAAGAATTAGTTGTATGCTGGAATTTGACAAACTACTGGGAATCTGAAGGTGCAAGAGTAGTCTTGCCAGGCAGCGCTGCCAGTCAGTTTGTTTAGGTGCACCGCCAGGCACTGCTCGTCACCAGAGGCGTTGTCAGGCTGAGGCCTCCCCAGGCTGAAAGTTAAAGACAGTGGTGAATAACTAAAGCCAGACCATGAAAAATTGGGTATTAAATAGATAAGTTCTCCAATTCTGCATAGCAAACTTGAGTAGCCATCCAAGCCAATTAAGATTATAAAATGTATAAATACACTAAATTTACTGAGCATTTAACCTTTTAATAGTCAGCCCAATTGCGAATACTTGTAATTAAATTTTACAGGCAAAACACAAGCATTAGATTGCTAAAAAAAGTAAACAGTTTAAAATTATAAAGTAGGGTAATAAAGACTTAATATTTAAGCAAAGCAAAAGTTTAACCAAAACAAACCTTCCAGTGGGTGCCCAGTTCACGTACGAAATGGAGGCTCCATTACTCCAAGACCATCCCAAATAGTCCAACCGGTTCCCACTAGTCCAGATATAGTCAACATAGTCTGCGAAGGTTTAATTAAATCAGGTATTCTAAAGATTTTTTTTTTTAAATTATATAAGCAAGGTAGCTAAAAAAAAAAAAAATTTTTACACCGAACAATATCAGCCTTTCAAGATCCGAAAGCAAAAGGTCTTACCTTTTTCGGCCATTTCATAATTATTGCAAAATTTCAGAGTAAAATTAAGAAATGAAAATTATTTAGAGCTAGACTAAAAAACAAAAAGAAATATAGAAACTTAAAATTTAAAGTTAGACTAGCATTACAAAAATTAGAGACCAAGACCTTAGTCTATAAATTGGCGCATGCCCTCTCCTATTAGTAAAAATACAAAAAGTTTATCTACTCTAATGAGTTAGGAGTGTGAGGACCTATGCCTCAAAGACACTACTGGTTAACACTCAAAGAGCAGGTGGGAGTATATTTGACTGTGCCACCCAGCGGGGGGGTTTTACTGTAAACTAGCTAGTTTCCGTGCTAGTTTTCATGCATAAAAAAAAGGAGCCAGAGCGTAATAAAAGTACGTATCCCTGAAAGGGCGTTATTGAGCTTTCCAATGAAACCAGAACCACCCTTCTCCGATCACTAGTAGTCTTGCAACGATAGTGCAACCGAAGGGCAAAAATCTGTAATTTTCTTAAATTAATAAGTGTGAAACGAGCGAGAGGGTAGAGTACAAAGGAGTAAATCTCAGTAGCTCCATGGCGAGCGGTCAGGAGGTAACCTACGCTCCTCCCACCTCTGAGCACATTACATGCTCAAAATTGCACTCTACAATAGCAGTGACACCACATAGGTCACATTTATTTCACTGGACAATACCCGGGCTCCGCCAAAGAATGGTTTAAGTAGAGGATATCAATAGAATGAAACTGAATGAGAATATAGATTGATGTGGAGTTAACCTCAGGAAAGAGTTATCGAGCTAGGAATAAAGGCATATGGGCATTAGTAGGGTCAGGAAAGTGATGCACAGGAGAGTACTTAGTTGGTTTGGACACAGAATGTTCGATCAGAACTGTGCGATTAAATAACTGAATGAAAGAGGCCCCCCCCTCCCCCTAGGACCTAAAACTTTTTATCAGTTACTCTAGTCAGATCTCAAAACAATGAACTTTACAACAGAGGCGCCATTCGGGATGAGTGACTAACATTATCTGGACAAACTAGTCTAAAACTTAATTTTTTGCAAGGTTAGCTCCTACCAATTCTAGTTTATACCAAGTCTTCAATTTAGACTCTTTATGGCAAATAGGACAGTCTTAAAATGTTAAGATACAAAAATGTAAGGGTCCAATTTAAATTTTATGTTCATACTTTAATTAAATTTGCATATTCAAAGCTTAAAAAGTTAAGTAGAGAAATATACTCACGAGCCTGCATAGCACTTGCCAGATGAAAGTGCTTTCCTGGAGTCTCTACACTTACAGCCCTAAAGCCATGGCCGAGGATTGCACAGTAGTCTTGAGCTTGTTGAAATGTGTAGGTGCGGCCCCAGTCATGGCACCAAGATAAGTGGTACGCTTCACCATCACTAATAAAGTCCACAACACCATTTACGTTACAAGCAAGGTGTTCAAGACTAACCGAATTAACATCCAAAAACGGAGGCTTGTTTAAATTATTTTGAGTAGTGAAACCTTGCTGGGAAATAAAGGGGTCCGGCTGCGCAGGTTGGAAAGCGAATCTCTGTGGTTCCATCTCAGGCAGCATAATCACTTCAGAAGACTCTTGCTCCTGGGGATCCGGAAGAATATAGACTTGTGGCTCTGGCCGAGAAGTTTGTGGTCTGGTGAAGATTTGCGATGGTCTATTTGAAGTCTGTTGTGGGGGTTCCTGGAAACTAGTCTTCATGAATTGTGGTAATCCTATGAAAGTTTCCGAAATGGCCTGTGGCACGAATACAGGAGGTTGCTGTATGGGTCGAGGGGCAACCGACTGACTATGAACTACTGATGGTTGAAGTACTCGAGGCTGCGTAAATACATGTCTGGAATTGTCCACCCGATCACTATAGCGGTAGCTTTGTTGGCCACACGCTACAGCCACAAGCGCCAGAAGTAATACACACCACATCTATATGGATTGAATATATATTTAGTCAAATCCAAACCACACTTTTCCAAATTGTGAAAACTAATTTGAATCAGAGTAAACTATTATTGATTAAAACATTATTACCGGTAGTGTTCCTATGAATATGCATACATATAACCCACGTGCAAAGATACATAAAATATTGAAACTTTAATATGAAAGTTTTAATAATTCGGACCTTACAACACAAGTTTTTGAAAATCCGACTTTAGCGATAGTAGTTTTAGGTACCATTATAGATTTCTTAGAGTTTTATATACAGAGTAACATGGGAAATTATCTAGCCATTAACGAACAACCTTAAAAACACACTCCCCCAAACTAGTAAAGAAGGCCATGATAATCAGAACGTGGGGTTGAATACTAACCATAGGAAGCTGGATTTGACAATCTATCGTCATGTGATAAAATGGGTTGAGAGGGGGGTGTGGGCGCTTTTCTTCCCATACATTAATTTTAAGTTCTTATGTTGCAAGTAGTCTACCAAAACAGTTATCCATAGCCGAACCGATTGTTGAAAAATACTTTGTTCCCACGGTCCTCTGTATATGAAAACACTATTGCTAACGTTAAGTTTCTAAACTCACGATCACACTTAAGTCAGTAATCCCCTACTTTTAATTATTAGCCAGTTAATAGATTTTTATTAGCACGAAATATCACTCTTAATTTCCATATACCCTTCTAATCCGATAGGATTAATCAATTAATAGACCGAAAAAAAAATAATAATTGTGATCGGACCTTTAGGGAGTGTACTCAGGCTTAGTTTTCAAACAATATTAGATACTCTACTTAATATTACGAGACACTTAAATAGTATTGCACACCACCGTCGCTACATATGATAATACTCCAAATCAAAAATACCGGTATCACTTTAAGAATCGGGTTCCCCATCCAGTTGCAAGTTACTTAGTTCGAAAGTTGCACCTCAAAAGGGTTTCCTAATCCAATCAATAAAATTCCCAGACTACATATTTACCATTGTTGTTATCCTGCTGAAATAGAGATCCAGACTGCCAGCTACAGTGATCCTCCCAGCCTATGTAACCTCCCCTCGGACGCTGATTGGTTGTTGTCTTCGGCTTGGTGTGATGCCATTGGTCCAGCTTCACACGACACTCGCTAGTTTGGATAGTTCAGCTTAACCCTATCTGGAGTAAGGCCGGTCTTTTGGGGAACGCCCTGTATTACTTCATTGGTTTGAAGATATTAAAATGTTTCACATTATTAGTTTGGCGATCAAATACAATTTCACCACAATTACTATGGGTTTCAGAGGCCGTGTGACATCGTTTTTCGGGAATAACTTATTTTCGAAACAGTTGGATCAGTATGATATTTTGCCAGAGCTTGTTTCACACCATGCCCTAGTTTTCGTTGATATTGTGCATTACCAAAAGTGGAGAATTAAGCCACTTGTCCCTGTATCAGGAGGTTAAAGTCACACCTGGATGACGAGGAAACGGACAAGGCTGTGGCGTACCTGTGGAAATCACCAAACCATTATTGCTCCTCCATCAAACACAGCAGTTATCACCCACCATTTACCCTTACTATCGCCTTTACATTCAAGTTATCTGTCACTATCAAATATAAATATACAAAAAATATGTATTTTTGTATCTTTATATCACATGAAACCCTTGAGCCTTCCATAATCGGCAATTTTCGATGGCCAACATATTTCCTGCAACCATATCTGGGATCTTTTGCACTGGTATCGGAAACTATGGTGTATTCAAGCTAACCTGGCATAATTTGGTAATGCTGCCTTTCTAGACATATGTATAGCCAATATTAAGGAGAGATGGATCGTTTTTCTAGATCCCCTTCTCCATCATGCTTAGCTCCATTAGTTTTCAAATTTTAAGATGTTTGCTCCATTAGTTTGTCGATTTTAAGACCTTCCGCTCCATTTCCTTGTCAATATTAAGACCTTTCATGCTATTTAGGTGTCAATTTTCTTCCTGGCGAACGATAGTAAGCCTGTCATTTTGGAACATTTTCTACCGAAAAATGTACAAATTAATCTAGAAAGGGTATATAATGGATGTTTTTTGTTAAAGTTTGATGGAGGTATAGGGAGGAAACCAGAAAAATAATATAAAAATAATAAATAATACAAAATTATTAATAATAAATATATAATAAATATATACAAAATAATAATAGAGGCGGCGTTCCACGAGCAGTTTAGCAAGGCAATATAGGAAGAATAGCAAGGCAGCGTTACCCATTTCCACCACGTTAGTGTTCATTGTTTTCTGTTGTGTTTTGTGTTGTCCCTATTCTTGCCTGTCTTGAGTTCTTCCCCCCCCCCCCCACAAAAAAAAAAAAAAATAGGAAAAGTGGGGATTGGGCCTGTGTATATACTGTATGTATGTAGATAGATAGTTTGAATACACTATAGATTGAAGATAGAGGAACTTAGGTGACGTGGCAATATTGTTCATTTACATCATAAGCCACTCTACCAGTGTTGAGGATAATATTTGAGGGAGAATAAGCTTGTGCGATTTGACCTTTTGAGGATTATGACTCATTATGACAGTTTATTCTGGCTATCATTAGACCATTTTATACAGCTTAGGAAGAATCTGTGGGAATCAATTGGTTAAAGACTATCGCAATTAACCCTCTAACTTCCATATACCCATCCTAATCTGAATATAATCGTGTAATAATAAACAGAAACGGAATGCATAATCGGATCTTAAAAGTGTTAATCGGCTGCTGAAAGTCGTTGTCTTCTTGGTGCAATGCATAAGTGTGTTGATTTTCGGTGTGACCATCCTAGGTTCGAATCCCCGGACTGCCACATGTGTTTGTTAATTTCATTAATCGAGTTTAGGAGTAAAGTTGGTTAGTGGAGAGAACATAATAATTTCTAAGGAAATGAGTGATAAGTTGTGAAAGAGAACTTCAAATGGCTCAGTTTCTTATAATGTCTTGATTGCTTCTATTAATTTCGCTCACCAATGCGGTGAATTCATGAATATAGTCGAATACATTTTCCGTACCCACCCTTGCTTCGAAACCTACACTGCAAACAATGAAGGGCATAAACCAATAATGTTCATAATATTTTGGTCACTATTAGACGATTAGTTTAGCTTATAATCTACCTTTAGGACTCAAATGGGTAACTAAGATCTCATTAAACCCTCTTAATGACATAAGACCTTCTTAAGCTGCATACAATAGTCTAATTTTATCCAGTATCAACGGTAAGAAGGCATTATGGTGCTGAAGGGGTTAAATGCATAATTCTAGACATTGTAATAACAGATACCAGATTCGAATCAGTTCAGGATAGATTCATATTTTTTTTTTTTTTTTTTTTTAAGAGACAATGAACGGAGGAAGGAAAAACACAGATAAAACAAAAAGGTCCATGTGCCTAAAGGCATCCTCCATTCATAATTTGTTTGTAACAACTGGATTTAAACATTTGTAGATTGTAAGTTTGTGGAAAGCAATTCGAGGGAAGTGAATTCCAAAGAGTAGTAGCTCTGGGGATAAATGAATTCTGATAAGCAGAAGTTCTGCATTGTGGAGGAGAAAGTGTAAATTCATGGGCGTTCTCAGCTGCCCTAGTTCTACGGGGAAAGATGTGGAGAGGCGGCACAATTGAAGTAAGTTTCTCGGAACAATTGCTGTGAAAATATCTATAGAATAATGCAAGGGATGCAACGTTTCTTCGTATGGATAATGTAGGAAGGTCCTGTGTGATTGCAGGGTTATTTATTAATCTAATAGCTTTATTTTAAATTTTGTCCAACTGCCTCAATGCAACCACTCCACTTCCACCCCACAGAGGTGAATAGTAATCCATCTGAGAACGCACATGACTTTTATATATTACGGCCAACTGCTCGTCAGTGAAGAATTCTCGAACTCTGTACAGGAGTCCCAGTTTTTTAGAGGCATTCTTAGCAATGCTTCTAACATAATGTGTCCAGCTCAAATTAGTAGTTAATGTTACACCGAGAATGTCAATACTAGGGGAAGTGGGAATATTTACATCATTAACAAATATATGGGAGTCAGTGAGATTCTGTCGGTTAGAAAATTGAATGTACTTGGTTTTCTGTGCATTAAAGGAAACTAGATTCTTTTGTCCCCTTTCATTAATTCTAGAAAGGTCGTGGTTCAGAGAAATTGGTGATTATTTTTGAATTTATAAGATCGGGTTGGGTGAAAGAATTGGTAAATGTGAAGGAACTGTGGAGTGTTGAGTCATCTGCGTAGGAGTGTATTGGATTATGAGTGGTAGATATGAGATCATTGATATGAATGAGGAACAGAGTTGGGGCCAAAACTGATCCCTGGGGAACACCAGCATTTATTGAGTGAAATTGAGAATAAAAGCCATCTACCATTATACATATTTTTCTGTTATGAAGATAAGAAGAAATTAGTGGAACTAATGATTCAAGGCCGTAGTGTGACATCTTCGACAATAAGGATTGATGCCAGACTCTATCAAATGCCTTTGATATATCCAGTGCTATTGTATGTGTTTCACCATGTTGGTCTGTAGCTTGGTTGATTTGATGCGTAAGAAGGCAAAGAATGTCTGCAGTTGATCGACATCGTCTAAAACCATATTGCCTATCACTGATTAATGTATTATTCTCAAGATGCTTAATTTTGTGATTATTTAATATAATTTCAAAGACTTTACCAAGAGTGGAAGTTATAGCTATTGGTCTGTAGTTTGATGGATCTGAAGAGGCACCTTTTTTAGGAACTGGATGGATGTTTGCTTCTTTCCAGGGTACTGGGAAGCATGAGGTATGAGTACACAGACGGAATTTTTTTGCCAATACAGGAGCGAGCACCAAGGAGCAATTCTTAAGTACTATTGGAGGAATTTCATCTGGACCAGGAGCCTTATCTACCGAGAGATTCTGCAAAATAGTTTTGACATGTCTGGTGTGGATCTTAAGTGAGGGAATTTCAGACGAATTAAAATTAAGTACAGGGACATCTTGATTTATTTCATCTAAGGTTGAGTTGGTGGAGAAAATATCCGCAAGAAGGTTAGCTTTACCTCGTGGGTCACTTACAAGATTGCCAGTCGGAGATTTTAATGGTGGAATGGATGAAGCAGTAGTAAAGTTGGATTTGAATGAGTTAAGAGTAGACCAAAATATTTTGTTATCATTTGGATTATTTAGAAGTTTATTTGCCTGCTTGTGGAGAAAGTTTGATTTAGTTAGGTTTAATACAGTTTTGGCATGATTTCTGATGTTTCTAAAGTAATTAAAGGCTTCATGTGTTTTTGATTTTGTGTATGCATTGTAGGCTATTGCTTTTTGTTCAGTTACTCTAGCAAAATTATGGTCAAACCATTTAGGTGAATTAGATCTTTTACTGTACTTTTGATGAGGAATAAAAGTTTCCATTCCAATTTTTACAAAATCTTGTATGTGGCTCAAGGTTGAGTGTGCATCATTAGAAAAGAAAGAGGTCCAGGGAATATCAATAAAGAAATCTTGAAGACCCTCCCAGTCTGCCCTATCGTAATGCCATTTAGTCACCAAAACAGGTTCTGAGTGGGAAGGTGTGGTAGGTGATAGACAGGTGGCCTGTATCAGACAGTGATCAGAAGATCCAAGAGGGGACCTCACTGTAACATCATAATTTTCTGAATTGGTTGTTAAAAATAAGTCCAGTAGGTGGGAATTATGATTAGGATTATCTGGTACACGGGTGGGTTGGTTGACTAGTTGAGTGCGATTAAATGAGTCTGCAAATAGCTCACATTCAAGACCATCATCATCAGTCCTGGCTGAATGAGTGAGCCATTCAACATTATGGACATTAAAATCACCCAACACAGTGATTTCAGAAGAAGCATTTAAGTTGAGGACACTGAGTTGTGAGGACAGAGAATCAAAAAGACTTTGCTCTGGAGGAGTATTTGGGGAACGGTAGATGCAACATATGTATTTAAATTTACCAGCAGAAATTCATTTGTATATAGAATAATCAAAATAGGGACAATTGAAACTAGTAACCTCCTCCAGGGCAATTTCAGATTTTGCGAAGCAACATACACCTCCTTTAGGTCTGGAGGACCTATTATTATTTTAAATTATAAATTATTTTGGAGCAGTTGATAACCTGGAAAATTAAATCTAGACGTGTCAGATGTGGATGTTACTTGAGTCTCTGTCAAAAAAAAGGAGAGTAGGGGATTCTGCTTGAAGAAATTGGTGTACAGAATTGATGATAGAGTGAAGTCCCCTTATATTACTAAAGAAAAAGCTGCACCGACGAGCAGCTTTGGGACGTTGCAATGCTCTTGACACAGTCGCATGATGACGACCGGGTGGGCCCTGTGTCAATGACCCAACCCTGCCGAGGGTGGATATCCGAGGGACCACCAGGTTTGCTTTTAACAATTGTACTGCCATATTTATTAGGTAAGTGTGACGCATGTCGAGTATGAGCATGCTGTACAGAACGCCCAGTCAGGCCCCACCCTCGCTAGGATCGTCAGGGCAGGAACTTTGGCTGTAGTCTGTGTAGAGTTTCCTAACTCAGTTTATGTGAACCGTTGTACTATAAGTATTATCATTATGTATTTTGTTTTCTTCTAAGTCAACGAGTTCTATTTTATATCATTAGATATAAGTATTGTGTGTGGGACTTGTATGTAATGATGAGAGGAGAGAGATATTATGTAACGGAGGACAGTGTGCGCGCCACGAGGTGTGTAGGCCTCACTCCCTCCTCCCTCCTTCCCCCCTCCCTCCCCCCTCATCAAGAGCGTGGGAATCCTTTGTCGATCCCAGATTGAGAGAGAGAAGGTGACGTCATGATTGCCGTTATGCTCGCTACGGGGCCGAGTATAAAAAGGGAGGTCTCGCCATTTTTAGATCAGAACTCATCAGGCAAAGCGACCTCTCATATCCCTTGCAACTATCGATATTCTTCCGACTGATGTGAACTTTCTCTACTCTCTGAACAGCCTACCTTCTTCTCTTCTCGTCCCTGTTTATAACCTCAATGACCCCTTTGGTGCAGATTTAGTCAGCCAAAGTATTATCGCTTGAGTTCTCACGAGATAAGTGCCTGTTAGATAGCCTATTTTTGGAAGGGTTAACTAGAATAGGATTGATTGATGTTTGTTGCACTCGTATATGCATTTCCCTGTGTGCGATTATTCATGTTCCTGTTTTCTGCTGGTTTAGGCAATGCTAGACTGGGATAGGGTTTCTGAGTTGTGATTTCCTATGAGTACTAGGTTGCGGTTGAACCAGTACAATTGCAACGGAGACGTGGAACGCCTAGGTGGTCTTTCTGACTGTGTACCGTGGGAGTTTAGCACTGTGTTGCGAGTGAGGGCTTTTGCCTGTGCCACCCAACACTGTGCTATCTCATTTGCTTGACTTTGAGAGGATCGCCAGGAGAGAACCAGATACTAGTGATCTGGATCTCTCAAGAGAGCATCCCGTCAATTACCGTAATTTGGCCGCACAGTCTTAAGGACCTCGCTAGGCTACGAGCCGCTTGCTCAGCCATTGTCTCTTAACCTTAGATATCCCAGCTAGACTTTGCTCGACCAGCAGATACAGCATAGTATTGAAGCTTCTCCTTATGTATATTATTGTTTAAGCACTATTGATTTCATGTGTGGCACGCTTAGCTACTTCAGAGATTAGTGGCCCACGAGCACAATCTTAGTAGGCTATTGCCAGTGCATTGTCGGAGTACTTCTTCTTAATGTTTGCCATATCCTATTGCTTATTCTTATAATTCTTCTTATGTCAATTTAAAGCCTTTAATTACCAGTGAGTTATTCATTAAATTGCTGTTCAAAATCCGATACTTACTTCTTATGAGTATTCGAGAAGCATCTAACTTATCAGAAGATTCCTTGCTTGATGCTCGAGGACTATTGTTTAACGTAACGTAATAGTGCCGATCCGAAGTAGAGGGTGGAGGACTTCTTAAGTTCTTAGTTCAAGGGTGGATTACTTCGGCTTCGGCCAACACTATTCTTTAGTGTTGTAGTACTTTCTTCTTTGTTTGATTGTTGACCAGACTAGATAACTCCCGTCTTGCTATTAGTCTGTTGTGTGAAACGCTAGTACCGAGTTCTTGTATACCCCGTTATAGCAGATAGAACTCTGGAGGGTAGTGGCGTTTTTTGTTCGGCTGGCAGTACTCTGGGGTTGGGATCGTGTGTTTCCGTTGTGGCAGCGAGCCATACTCGAGTCCTGTGTAAGAGCCCTAGTGTACCCGAGTGCCCGGTCGTAACAAATGGCGACCTTGCTTAGGATTTTGTGAACAGTATAATTTTTTGCAGAGTTGTACAACATTTGTTTGTTCGTACTTTAGCGTACATATTGAAGAATATTTTTTTTTGTAAGGCAATTAGGAGAGCATTTAAGAGACTCCAGTTAATTTAGTAATTAGTGCTTGCATAAGGGAGTTTAACACTTTTGTCTCGAGAAATTTTTGGTGAACTTCAGTATGTCGGGCCCTAGTATTGACGAGGAGCGAAAGATGCTATTTGAGGAGGTGCCGTTAGTAACTAGTGAGGAGGATGCTAGACCTTTTGTGAGTAAGCAGTACCATGTGACGGAGGAGAGGCTGACTGGGGTGAATGTTTATGGCTTGCACCTGATAGCCAAGGTTTTGGGTCTATCCAATGTAGGAGGAATGTCCAAGGGGGAGCTGATTTCCTGGGTGTTGCGTGGGCGACATGGGGTTTCGGAGGAGAGGGCGTTTGGGGGGGTTCCTCCCCAGATCCCCTCTCACTCGACTCCCACAGTGCCGTCCACTCAGTTGCCGGAGGTTAGCACTCTCCCACAGAGGGATGAGCATTGGAAGATTGGAGTGCCCTCGGGCGGTGCGTATGGTGGTTCCCCAGTTCTTGCCCCCCCTCCTTCAGTAGTGGCAGCTCCCTCTTCCGGCCTGTCTCCTGAGATGATATTTAAACTCGAGCTTGCTAAAATTGAGATTGAGGCTAGGAAGCAGGAGATGGAGAATGAGTCTAGGAGGCATGAGACTGAGGCTAGGAAGCAGGAGAATGAGACTAGGAGGCATGAGATTGAGGTTAGGAGGCAAGAGGATGAGACCAGGAGGCATGAGGCTGAGCTTAGGTACGACTCAGAGAAATATTGTGCTCAAATAGATTTAGATAAGACTCGTGCAGAGTCGACAGGGATTCGGATGGGCCGTGAGGGCCAAGTAAGAGAACAGTCCTTGTCTCACTTAGTCAAATTGGTGCCGGCATTTAGTGAAACTGAAGTCACAGAATTTTTTAATCGTTTTGAGAAGAAGTGTAGGGAGCATAATTGGCCTGAAGAGAAGTGGGCAGCTCTGGTCTCCTCAAGACTTACGGGTAAGGGTCTGAAGGCTTATGATGCACTGCCTTTAGAGTCTTGCATTGACTACCCAGTATTGAAGAGAGCTGTCCTACGGGCATACGAGTTGCAACCAGAAACATATCGATTGAAGTTTCGGGGTGTTACGAAGACTAGGGAGGCGACCTTTCTTGAACATGCCCGGGACTTAAAAGATGCACTTGCTAACTGGACACGTTCTGAGAAAGCTGAGACGGCCGAACAGTTGACTGAGCTGTTTCTGCTCGAGCAGTTTTATAAGTGTACTGGTGCAGATATGACTTTAACTATTAAAGAAAAGAACCCTAAAACTCTACAGGAGGCAGCTGAGATGGCTGACCTCCGGCTATCATTAATTCGTGGGTGCGGGTCTGCCCAGCGTAGTGAGGCAGGTAACAAGGGGCGTGACGCCCCACCCCCCCGAGTTAGTGATATACATTATGCAAACAAGTACAAGAGCTATGATACCAAGACTGACCACAAGACTAACACCGTCCCATTTAAGAAGGGGCCGGGCCCTTCCCAGTACCAAGGGAAGCCCAGAGGGGAGTTGGAGTGTTATCTTTGTCATGAAAAGGGGCACTTTGCAAGAGTCTGTCCTAGCAAACCACCTACAGCAGCTGTGTCTTTGGCCTGCAACATTGGTGTGTCTCCGAAGTCTTCTGAGTTTGCCCGGGGCAGTTCGTCAGAGGCTGAGGCACAGCCAATGCAGAAACACCTGAGAGGCTCGAACCCTGCTCAGGATGTTTTTTGCGACCATAGAGGACGGGGTTGCGTGATGTGGGCGGGGCGCAAGCATGGAGTAGAGGTCTTGCGTGATACAGGTGCTTCCCAGACTCTGATGAACAATTTGACTGGCTACCCTATAAATGCGGCTCGGGTGGTAGTGGTGCAGGGTATTAATGCAACTCGGTCATACCCGCTGGTGCGGTTGGAGTTGGAGGTGGATGGTGTGGCACGTGAATTGGATGTTGGGATTGTGGAGAAACTGCCAGTGGAGGGCGTCGACCTTCTTCTCGGCAACGACTTTGCAATGCCCGCTTCTGAGGTTCAACCCTTAGTCGTTGCCGAGAGGCCGGCCGACGTGAGTGGGGGAGAACAAGAGTGTGTCGAGCGGTGCCAGGCACAACCCATGGCGTGTGCTGTCACCCGAGCTCGGGCAGATAAAGTGTCACAGCCTAGTCCTCCGTCTTCAGACCAGCAGAGGAACGATCAACAGGAGGAGGCTAAAGCTGGAGTTGGTTTTAAGAGTTTTGACTCGGTGGCTCTCCTGGGTGATTTAGTATTGGCACCTATGTTGGAGTCTGGAGAGGCCCCAGGACCTGTCACAGTTAGTGAGGAGGTAGGGCCGGAAGAGACTCCGGGGCAGCAACGTTGCACACGGAGAGAAAAAAGGGTTGCTCAGTTTGATATTGGGGAAGGACTTGGGTTGCTTCGGAAGCATCTAGACAGGTTGGTTCCCTCAGATATTTGTAAACTGCAGTTGGAGGATCCGGAAGTTCAGAAGTGTGGTAATGGTGCTGTCGAGATTAAACACGAGGACGGGGAAGCATGTCATGTGAACCTGTTGGAGGAGTTTGTGAGGCAACCACCTGAGCAGCCTACTGTCCCTGCGTTGGTCTGCCGCGGCCAAGGTGGAGAAGGAGAGGGGGGCAGTAGGGCACAGGTGGAGGAGAGTAGGGATTGTCACGTCTCGGCGAAGCAGTGGGCGGGGGACACGAGTCTGGTGGCTGTGGAAGTGCTAGAGCACCTGCCTGAGCAGCAGTGTGCAGCACTCCAGCACCAGCTCGGTTCATACCCCACTGGTCGTGCCGAGCCCCTGAGTCTCACAACTCGGGCGGTGCGAGATGTTCCGCAGGCAGGTCATGTGACTGTTAAAAGACCGTTAGCCTCGTTGTTTCGGTGGTTTAAGGTGGGCGACGAGGCCTTGGCATGGTTGCCAGGTCAGGGTCGACCCATGGCTGCCAAGGGTGGTGGTCAAAAGGAGGACATTGAGCAGATTGGTAGGGTCGGCTGTGGTATCGCAGTGCCCGGTCGTCACATAGCCTCCCAATGCTGCTCTAGTCTAATGCAACAGCCCTACCACAGACCGACTGTATCTGGCCATGTCGCTAAAAGCGGTGATGCTGCGCAGGCAGATGTCGTCACAAGGAATGTGGGGGTGCGCATGTACGGTATCGGCGGGGAAGCCTTAGCTATAATGAACTGTGGGAGTGACTGCACGGGTGGTACTGATTGTCCCTCTCATGACCTGGCTGTTCTAGGGACGAAGGTGGAGAAGGAGGGAGACTACAGGTTAGAAGCTGCGGTCTCGGCTGGGTTGTGGGAGGGCAAAAGGCATGTTGTTCGTGGAGACAGTGCAAGGCAGTTATTTACTAGGCTATGGCAGTACTTTCGCATGTTTGTTGCTTCTCCAGGCCTGAGGTACGGGGTAGAATCCGACATGCAGGCTGGAGATAGTGCAAGGCTCAGTTTAATTCCCTGCCGTATAAATCCTGCTCGACAGCCTATGGTGCAAGCAGAGCTGGATTACGTGTGGACGAAGGCTCTGAGGGATGAGGAATGTCGTGAGTGGTCGTTGCTTGTAGCTTTGTCCGAGCGTGCTGGAGAGGTATGTGGTTTTGTTGTGGACGGGAGTACCTACCAGTGCAATGTTATGCCCTACGGACTTAAGAATGCACCAGCAACGTGTCAGAGCCTGATGAATGAAAGTGAAAAGGACAATGATGCGCTGGGGCATTTCGAGATCTATGTTCCAGCCTATGGTCCGGTCGGTGTAGTTTACCCAGATCATTACCCTCTCAAGATCTTGGACCCGTTTCACAATCGGAATATGAGGCTGACCAGGTGGTCACTAAGGTTATTGGTATATAACCTGGACATAAGCCATATTGCCGGTTGTGACAACGAGGTTGCATGTGGTCGTTCAGGGGTATATGATCCTGGGTAAATTGACACACGGGTAGCCTCCTGCTTTGGTTTGAGTAGTATTTTGCGCTTGGTGCTTGTTGGCTCGCGGTTGTAGCCCAGCGTATTGGGTCGTAAAGCAGGAGTTGAGCGTTTGGTATAGAAGAAAAATAGGCTGCCCTTATAGTGCAGCCGGAAAAAACATATTAAAATATAAAAATCATATAAAAACTCTTTCTTTTTGATGAAGATAATTGTATAAGTTTGTCATAGCCTATAAAGTGTTTGAGTAGTCCACGAACTATCAAACGGCTGAGCTGTTGTAAGCTCGCTCTGGGAGCATGATATTATGTCTTTTACTATTGTTGGGAGGAGTTATGAAATGTGATTTTTTTTTTTTTTTTATAAGATGTGTTTTAGTGATAAACTCAGCGTTGTTTTAGTGCCATGCGGTCGCTGGGTGTGAGGGGTTTGATGGGGTTCTGTATATCAGATTTTAGCTCAGGGTTGAGCAAGTAAAATCTTGGGGGAGGTGTGACGCATGTCGAGTATGAGCATGCTGTACAGAACGCCCAGTCAGGCCCCACCCTCGCTAGGATCGTCAGGGCAGGAACTTTGGCTGTAGTCTGTGTAGAGTTTCCTAACTCAGTTTATGTGAACCGTTGTACTATAAGTATTATCATTATGTATTTTGTTTTCTTCTAAGTCAACGAGTTCTATTTTATATCATTAGATATAAGTATTGTGTGTGGGACTTGTATGTAATGATGAGAGGAGAGAGATATTATGTAACGGAGGACAGTGTGCGCGCCACGAGGTGTGTAGGCCTCACTCCCTCCTCCCTCCTTCCCCCCTCCCTCCCCCCTCATCAAGAGCGTGGGAATCCTTTGTCGATCCCAGATTGAGAGAGAGAAGGTGACGTCATGATTGCCGTTATGCTCGCTACGGGGCCGAGTATAAAAAGGGAGGTCTCGCCATTTTTAGATCAGAACTCATCAGGCAAAGCGACCTCTCATATCCCTTGCAACTATCGATATTCTTCCGACTGATGTGAACTTTCTCTACTCTCTGAACAGCCTACCTTCTTCTCTTCTCGTCCCTGTTTATAACCTCAATGACCCCTTTGGTGCAGATTTAGTCAGCCAAAGTATTATCGCTTGAGTTCTCACGAGATAAGTGCCTGTTAGATAGCCTATTTTTGGAAGGGTTAACTAGAATAGGATTGATTGATGTTTGTTGCACTCGTATATGCATTTCCCTGTGTGCGATTATTCATGTTCCTGTTTTCTGCTGGTTTAGGCAATGCTAGACTGGGATAGGGTTTCTGAGTTGTGATTTCCTATGAGTACTAGGTTGCGGTTGAACCAGTACAATTGCAACGGAGACGTGGAACGCCTAGGTGGTCTTTCTGACTGTGTACCGTGGGAGTTTAGCACTGTGTTGCGAGTGAGGGCTTTTGCCTGTGCCACCCAACACTGTGCTATCTCATTTGCTTGACTTTGAGAGGATCGCCAGGAGAGAACCAGATACTAGTGATCTGGATCTCTCAAGAGAGCATCCCGTCAATTACCGTAATTTGGCCGCACAGTCTTAAGGACCTCGCTAGGCTACGAGCCGCTTGCTCAGCCATTGTCTCTTAACCTTAGATATCCCAGCTAGACTTTGCTCGACCAGCAGATACAGCATAGTATTGAAGCTTCTCCTTATGTATATTATTGTTTAAGCACTATTGATTTCATGTGTGGCACGCTTAGCTACTTCAGAGATTAGTGGCCCACGAGCACAATCTTAGTAGGCTATTGCCAGTGCATTGTCGGAGTACTTCTTCTTAATGTTTGCCATATCCTATTGCTTATTCTTATAATTCTTCTTATGTCAATTTAAAGCCTTTAATTACCAGTGAGTTATTCATTAAATTGCTGTTCAAAATCCGATACTTACTTCTTATGAGTATTCGAGAAGCATCTAACTTATCAGAAGATTCCTTGCTTGATGCTCGAGGACTATTGTTTAACGTAACGTAATAGTGCCGATCCGAAGTAGAGGGTGGAGGACTTCTTAAGTTCTTAGTTCAAGGGTGGATTACTTCGGCTTCGGCCAACACTATTCTTTAGTGTTGTAGTACTTTCTTCTTTGTTTGATTGTTGACCAGACTAGATAACTCCCGTCTTGCTATTAGTCTGTTGTGTGAAACGCTAGTACCGAGTTCTTGTATACCCCGTTATAGCAGATAGAACTCTGGAGGGTAGTGGCGTTTTTTGTTCGGCTGGCAGTACTCTGGGGTTGGGATCGTGTGTTTCCGTTGTGGCAGCGAGCCATACTCGAGTCCTGTGTAAGAGCCCTAGTGTACCCGAGTGCCCGGTCGTAACATAAGTGTATGGTGTTACATGTATGATATGTAGTGGGAAGAGTAGTGTTTTATGGATAGAGGATAGCGATGTAGGGCAATGTCGTGAAGTTGGATGTGTATGTTATATAAAGAGGGTTTTCCTGATACCCCTGATGTGTGAGGCAGAAATATATGTATCCAGCTACCAAGGCCTGGGAGAGAAAATGGAATTCAGGCTATTCCCTGAGTCTCCCGAAACCTTGGCGGTAGTACTTCCCTGGGCGGGGCTGCCTACCCCTACTACCTATACAATCTACCTATATGAATCTAAGAGACAATAAACATTCTACCCTGGTTCAAATGCTTCAAGCCAGTTTACGATCGTGAGCCATAATATCTGTACACCCTTCTGAATCATTGAATAGTTAACCCCTTCTGTACCGGCGACGTCTTATTAACTATATTCTGGCTTCTGTTAGACGATTGTATTCACTTTTAATTGGGCCTTCAGCAAATAACAGGGTTCTAACTATCTCACTTAACCCTTTTGACTACCACAGATCCTTCTTTAAATGCATAAAATCGTGTATATATGATTAGAATATAATTAAAAATACGTCGCCGGTACAGATGCGGTTAAAGGGGATATGGGCCGGTTTTCTGGAGCACTTTCTCCCTCATGTTTAGCCCCATTAGTTTTGAGATCTTAAGGCGTTCGGCCAATTAGTTTGACGATTTTAACACTTTTCACCCCATTTCGGTGTCAATTTTAAAGGTGGGTGTGCATGCTATTATTTTCCTCCACAATCATTACCGGCAGTGTGCACTATAGCTTTTGGTGCAATATTTTCTGCTACAATGGCTTAATTATTAATTTTATATAATGGCTAAAATAGGATATGGGTGACACTTTTCTGGATTCGGAGTTTAAGCGCTCTGATGACGTATGCCCAGCAACACAACAACTCTTCTGACAGGTAGAAATGGAGGATAGTGACAGTATAGTCTGGGATCCAAGGCCGCAAAACAGCACTTTGATATGACACCCCTGCTGTAAAAAATTTGACCCTTGGAACATGATAAGGGAAGTGTTGGACATCTGAAAAGTGAATTTGGACACTTGGTTCGGATTGCGCAACGTGAGGACACTCAATTTTACGAAGTTAAGACAGGAATTTTAAAAGCGGAAAATTTTGAGGTTGAGGAAATTTAATGCATCATATCTCCTTACTGTGACACTTTATTGCAACAAATGATCACTCATTTTTTTCGTCATGATGTCAGCTACAGAATGATAGGTAAATAATATTGATTGGGTGAACTAGAAGGTCACCAGAGGTCAAAAGATCTCGAAAATCATGTCTCACCTAAAAAAAAATTTTTTTATCAAAGAAATGGGTTTAAGAATATATTCTAGTATGATTTATGAAGAAATTATAGTTCTACCCAAATTTGTACACCTTTATAATGTTTTATGTGAGTGGGATATGCTTGTGGAGTAGGAAATATAAGGCAGCACTATGCATTTATTTGTATAATCCAATTTGAAGAAATTACTAACGATACACTTTTCTTGTCCGACAGGTGATACTGCTGCTTCCTTGACATCCACGATGGATCCTGTGATAACAACAAAGCGCAAGCAGCCCTGTTCAACAATAACTGATTATTCCAGGTGTTTGATATGCCAAAGTACTACTGATGAGCTTGGACGTATGTGTAAATTAACAAGCAGGGGTTTCAATACATTCAAAGATGCAGTAGAAACAAGAAGAGATCATGTGTATTACAGACTTTGGAATGACCTACAAAATGCTGATGAGTTCCTTAGAAGGCAACCTATGTGTCATGTGAACTGTCGAAGTGATTATACACATAAGAAAAATGTACAGGCAAAACGGTTGAAAACAGAAAATGAAATGACTGGAGAAACATCTAGCACATCGGGTCGAACCAGTAGAACAGGAATTATTGATTATAAGCTTGTGTGTTTCTTGTGTGAAAAAGAACGTGATGGAAAAGGTGATAGGCTGCTGACTGCAGTTGCTAGCTATGAAAGACAGGCATCAATTCACAAGAAAGCTAAGGAACTAAATGACGAAACTGTGTTACTGAAAATTCAAGGGCATGGAGATACATGCTTAGATCTAATTGCCAATGACTTTAGCTATCATCTCAGATGCATGAACAGGTTTATGGCTGCACGTGGCAAACCTAACACTGACAGTGGCAGTTCAGCAGTCATGACCGAGTATGATTCAGCATTTTTAGCGCTTGTGTCGGAGATTTCCCATGGACTTTTGAATGACAAACATGCCTACTCCATTGATCAGATTTTAAAAAGGTACAATGAACTGTTGTCTCAGTATGACATTGCTACAAAGTCTGGCTATAGAAAAGACAGACTGATAAAACGGTTGACAAAACACTTTGGCAGTAGCATTCAGTTTGTCTCTTTAAAGGGTGCATCATGTTTAATGTGTCCATCTTCATTGACTGTGAAGGAGTTGTGTGATCAAGTTGTGGGTCTGAAATCTGAATTAGAGGAATATCAGGTATATAGTGATGATGATGTTGATGATGATCCTAATCCAATGACAAATGTTGACATTAGCTCATACCCTTTGGCAAAGCATCTAAGAACAGAGGTAAAAGCAGCTGCAAAAAGAATGCATATTGATGTAGACAATGAATTCAGTATTTCGTATGATACTGCCTCAAGACAAATTCCTGTTGAATTGTACAATCATCTAGCATGGTTAATTACTGAAAGTGATGAAAACAAAGGTGACAGTGAGAAAGTTCATCTTAGTGAAAATGACAAAGAAACTGTTCTTAACTTATCTCAAGATATTATTAATTACATTTGTAAACAGCCTACACCTAAGCAGGTAGGATTGGCAATGCATGTTCTAAAAGAAACTCGCAGCAAAAATATTGTTACCATGTTAAACAGATTTGGAAATAGCATTAGCTATGCCAGTGCTCAACGTTACTTAACAACGATTGCGAGTGAAGTAACTGAACAGGAAAGAAAAGAAGGTATCTTTATTCCATCCAAGATTATACTGTTACGACTGGGGTTCAAATATATCAGGGCTCTTATTCATTGGACTAGTAATGGCATAAATGTTACAACGGAAAGCGCTAGCTCCAACCTCTGAAGTATATTCCCAGTGAACAAAGAACACAAATACTCTACAGAGTTCTATATGCAATAATAGGCTATCAAACTCTCAATAAATGTGCGTCTACTCTAGGCTTAATGTTATGTGAAAACAGCCTATTACTACCTATAACCGAAGGTGCTTGGTTATGGTATGCAAAGTAAGGTGGTAAGAGGAGTTACAGCTTACGTTACTTTAATCAATAAATGTCAGGCACTCCTGCATGAAAGAAAGTGCACTAAAGTCCTTCAACACTAACAAGGAATCTTCTTTAAATGTTAGATGCTGTAAAGATGCTCGTATCGGAAATGGAACCCAAAAAGGCAGGCAGTGGAACAATGCTCGTGCAGGCTATGCACACAAAAAGGCAGAATATATAATGCCGTCGGAGCCAAGAATATCCTAAACACTACAACAATAATAATAATCGCCACGACAATGCAGTATTCCTATCAACAAAAAGAGCCTAAGTCGTTTGGGTCTCAATACATCAAACTAGGCTGCGAAATGCTTGTGCAATGATAAATGGGTATGCATAAAAAGAGTAATTAGGTTAATATACTTAATGTCTACTGTGACTGATAAAGTCTAGCTAGAGTCAATGATACGAGATACTGGTGCGCATGTCATGCGGCATAGCCTAGTGCAAATCTCAAGTCTGTGCGTCAAATATTACGTTATAATGAAGGGTAGCTCTCTTGAGAAACCTTAATACCGAAGTATTAAGCGTTCTCCTGGCGTACCTCAAAGACAAACAATCGAGACTAGAACAGTGCAGAATGGTATAGGCAAAAAACCCTCATTCGTGCATGCTCTACTCTCAATGGCACACGGACTAGAATTTACTCAATCAACTCCAGTTCTCAGGTATGTCGTGCCGCTTTTAACTGAAGCCAGTACTCATAGGAAACAATACCTTATAATATCAGACTCCTAGTCTAGCATTATCTAATCCAGCAGAACACTAATAACTAACGGAAGCAGTACTAAACAATATAAATGCCAACCAATGCTTCGTGATCCACTTATCTTAACAACTAACATACATGGGTTATATCAGACCTTAACGCACAATACAACTGGCCAGCATGAAGCTGATTTTGCAGAGTTAACCAGAGGGGGTATAATATTAATAAAAGGTGGTGAAAGATATGGAAAATGAGAGAGATAGGCAGAGGAAAAGATTCTCAGGTGCAGAGCAGGGGAAACCAGATCTGAGGGAGAGAGTGGCGAGGAACTGTATATATACTCGCACCAGCTCGAGCCGCGTGGGAAAAAAGCGGTTGCAAGTCCTCCAGCCACTAGCAGGGAGCTAACAGCATGGGAAGAACCTCTCTCAACCAACCCCCACGAGGCAGCCAGCCGTGACGTCATCGAGCGGGACAAAAACACTGCGCGCTCCCTCTCACTCTGTTCTACTCCCTCTCTCTCTCCCAGATCCTATCATTACTAGTTAATGACAAAACATATACTTTACAATTAAATATATAAAGCCTTGACATGGGCGAAAACAAAGAGCCTTTCTGGACTGCCCATGACACGAGCTTTCATATGAAATAAAGCACACTCTAATACATAAACTGTAGCCCCATCCACTGCCCTGGCGATCCTAGCGAGTCACTGTAGGACAAGCCATGCGGTTCTAACGGAGTGGTCAACGTCACAATACACAGACATTTTGCTCAATATGCCTTTGATAACCTTAACTTTCACTCTGAAACTGATGATGGTAGTCTGGATGCAACTACTAATATTATATATCAATATACAAAGCAGGAGAATATAATTGGGGCTGGGAAAGTACCTCTACATAAGACAAGACTGTTAACAGTCAATAAATCCGAGGCGTTTGTCCCTGTTAGCAGCAACCTTACCCTGAAGGACAGAAAAGAGGCAAGATCGTTATGTGGAATAGAACTCATTTCTGATGCCACTGTAGCTAGTAACACTCTGATTGATGAAAATATTGTATGGTTCCTTTTACGGATGTTTCCCACTCAAATGATGACATGTAGAAATGATAGCACTTCATGTACTCCAACTTGGAATACCTTTTTTGAAGTGTATGATGGACAACAGGCACATAAAACAAGTATTGGCTATGGACCACTGTATCCTCAAACTCCAACAAACCCAGATGTTGTCCAGACCTCCCTGGATTATTTCATCTCCCTTAATCTGAAACTGGGACAATCAAAAACTGTTATCACATGTGACCAGGCAATATATGACATTGTAAAAGGCCTGTTGAACAAAAATCCTCTCAAGTATAAAGATGTCATAGTACAATTGGGTGGATTCCACATTGCAATGAATTTTATGGGATCCATCGGGTTCTTTATGAGGGAAAGTGGCATTGAAGACATACTAGCTGTGAGTAATATATGTGGTAGAGGAACAGCTAATAAGGTGATGGCAGGGAAGGACTACTACAAAATGGTTCGTTATCATTCCCTACTCTGTGAGGCGTTCTTTATGCTGAAGTGGGAGGCCTTTGAGCAGTGGTTGTTGCACAATGATGAAGCTGAAGCTCTTGGATTTCTATCTTCACTGTTGGAAAAACTTAGGACAGCTTATGAAACAAAAGACACTGAGAGAATCGTTGTATTTGTTGGTGATGTGATGAAACAATTAGGATTGCTTGAATCACAGTGGAAAGACTTTGAGAACACATTGGGAGTAACAGCTCAGTTATGGGGAATGTATATTGACATGGTGCTCATTTTGAAGCGCTACATCCATGCTGAAAGAGCTGGTATTTGGAAGCAACACCTGCTGGAGGTGCAGAACATGCTACCGTACACTGTTTCCTCTGGACATACTAAGTACATGTCATGTCTCCCAATCTATTTAAATGAAATGAAAAACCTACCCAACACTGCACCAGAGATACAAAGAGAATTTGAAGCAGGCAATTTTACTGTCCACCAGACAGGTGTGTTCAATGGTGTATGGACAGATCTTGCATTGGAACAAACATACAATAATGAGGGAAAGACTCGCTTATTCAAAGGTATTACTCATGCTGAGGCTGCTCGAGAAAAGTACATAAAAACATTACCATTCTTGACATCTGTCTCTGAGAATGTCAAGAAGATGGTGCACATGGAATCCCCTCACCCAGATCACCATGAAAAGAGGAGTAAAGATGATATAGAAAGGGTTCTGGAAATCAGAAACACTGTAGCAGAAACTATGAGGAATCCGTTTGTTGCAACCCTTGGGACGGATAAGCTGATAAACATTGCAACAGGAGAGACGCTTGAATCTACACAACTAGTCAAAGCTAGAACGATTGGGCTAGAATCAATCAGAGATGCCAGCACCACCAATGCTGCTAAAATTGTGACCCCAAAGATAATGACATTTGCCAGTCAACAGAAACAAGGCAAAGGAAAGCGACATTGTATGAAGAAGTTAATCAATGTGGAAAACACTGTTACAAGAGCCCTTTGTTTTACACAAGAATTAAGTGATGAGGCAAAGATTGAAGCCTTTAGTTATGAATGGAATGACTATCCCCCATCATTATTTGAGCCAAACAGTACTGCATCTGAGGGATATACCATGCTCAAAGGAACTAAATATGATTTTATTGAAACACTTCAAAAAGAGGTAGCTGATTCATGGAAACCAATGACAGAAATTTCTCAATCTGATTGAATCAGTGTATGTTATTGACGCCATGGCATTTATACAACGCTATCGGACACTGGCATCAGAGAGTTTTGGTCAGCTTCAGGAGAGGTACTTGCAGAAGATTCTGGCCATGAAACCAATCGGTTGCTCAGAGGTTCACTTTGTTGGTGACAGGTATGACTTTGGTGAAATGAGCTTAAAGGATGGTGAACGACAGAGGCGGGTGAAGGGAGTTTTGACACCAGAGTATATCCCTGATCATAACATGAAAATACCAGAGTGGAAAGGATTTCTTTCAAACCCACAGAACAAGGCAAACCTACTTTCATATATTTCATCCTCTTGGACCCAGCCATCCTCAGTTCCTGACGGGATTACCCTGATAATAGGAGTTGGTACTAAGGGAATTCGTGTGACCAGTTGCGGTACAACTGTGTTACAGGAACTGTGTTGCCACAATCATGAAGAAGCTGATACCAGGATCTTTTCACATATTGCAAGCTGTCAGAAGAGTAGTGTGTTTATTGTTCATGCAGCTGATACAGATATCATTATGCTTTCTATGTATCATTATCCTCGACTTCCACATGTTGCTAAACTGTGGGTTGAAAAGAACTACATCTTCTTTCCCATTCATGATTTAGTTGATAAACTAGCTAGTACAGTAGAAAAAGATGCACTTGAACTCACAGACACTGCTTATTTCATATGTTTTATCAGGCTGTGATTCAGTAAGCTTCCCATTTGGACGAGGAAAAAAAAGAGCGGCAAAAGTAGCAATGCAGCACATGGGTAAAATGACAATGCTGACTAGCTTCTCACATACTAATGTAGGCCTAAGTGACAAGTTGTTTGATGAGGCACGGGACTTTTCGTGTGATTTGTACGGCAAGCCAGGATATTCATTGGATAGGTTACGTGCCCATATATTTGCCTCTAGCAAACAGGATCTCCGCTCTCTTCCTCCAACTGAAGACTCCTTTCATTTTCATGTCCTTAGGAGTCTTTGCCAGATTAGCCTGTACAAACAGGCTAATGTGTGTAATCCAACTCTTCTTGCACCTGAACAGTATGGCAGGTATTTGGACAGTAATGGCAGATTGTTCCCAGTTATGAAGCGCAAAGTTAGTAAACCTGCAACAGCAAAACTAACATTCTGCAAGTGTAGGAAAGGCTGCATTAAAAACTGTCCATGTGCTAAGGCTAGACTGGAGTGCATTATTGCATGCACTTGCAATGGGACTTCCCCAAAATGTGGGCGGCTAACTGAAGATAACGGCGATAGCGATTAGTGCAAAATATAGGTTTAACCGTTAGGTTTGCTACATTTATTATCTTTAGCACATAATGTCTGTTTTACAATAATTTCATATGTATTAATGAAGAATAAAAAGCCTTATTTTACCACTTATTGACATTACATCAATAATTACCACTTATTGACATTACATCAATAATTTTCAATGTGTAAATAGGACTGTATACTTTAAAGAATATGTCACTGTCACTAATTCACATTTGTTTCCATTACATCTCTAAGCAGCAGGCAAGTGATGCCTTTTACTTTTAGTTTATTAGTATTTTCTTTTCTAAAATACATCAGTAGGACATACAAGGTTTAATGAAAGTGTTTTTCTAAATTACAATTGAGAAAAATGTATTATACAGATGCTTTGTAAAAAATATATACCAGTTTTGGGGTGAGACATGATTGTCTTGACCTTTTGACCTCTGGTGACCTTGTAGTTCAACCAATCAATATTATTTACCTATCATTCTGTAGCTGGCATCATGACGAAAAAAATGAGTGGTCATTTGTTGCAATAAAGTGTCACAGTAAGGAGATATGATGCATTGAATTTCCTCGACCTCAAAATTTTCCGCTTTTAAAATTCCTGTCTTAACTTCGTAAAATTGAGTGTCCTTACGTTGCGCAATCCGAACCAAGTGTCCAAATTCACTTTTCAGATGTCCAACACTTCCCTTATCATGTTCCAAGGGTCAAAAATTTTACAGCAGGGGTGTCATAATAAAATGCCTTTTTTTGCACTTTTTGGGGTGTGGATCCCAGACCCGATTCGTTTGCCAATACTGAGGGTGATAACCGTGATTATGGCGAAGAATCTCAAGTGATGAATATTGGTGGTGTCCAGGCTTATATGTATGAACCTGTAGGACGAGATCCAGCAGCAGGAGATGAGGGAGAAGCAGCTGCAGCTGTACTTGTACCTGAGGTGGCACCAAATCAACAGCGTCTGAATATGCAGGCCACTGAATGGTAATTATAAACCTCCATTATATAATTGTGTGGTCCCACGTCATAGACTGTGATTAAAGAAGTGTTTTCCCGATTTGTATAGCTTATTGATTAGGCTATATAGCCTACCGGGTATAGCCTAATATATTTATCACAGTTTACTTTATGACAACAATTTGTTGGTGTCTGTAATATTTAGGACAATCACAGCTTTTGGTGATATTTATTTACTCTTAGAAACATCACTGACACGAATGTAGGCCTAGCCTATTACACTACTCTGACCCGCGGCGGACGCTAGCGATCATGTCCCCGTCTATTTTGACTGCATTTGGATACAATAATGAAAGCCCGCCCCTCACGCCTCCATGACTTATTGTCATCATCATATACATTGTCAACAGGGTGCATATAACAGAAAAAAATCGCCATAAAAATAGACGGGAACTAGGCCTAGACTAGAGCCTACCGGCCTACATGCAAATTTTCCTTAATTTCGGATCTCACTAGCCTAGGCTAATTCTATTTCTGTCACTAAGCTAGTTAGGTAGGCTATCTAAAATATCATAATTCGCTAATGCCCGGTAGCCTACCATACTTTATGGAAAGATGTACCCAATGCTGTACAGGGAAATTTCCCCACCCCAAAAAAATATCACTCACTTCTTGGACTTGACGCTTCCTTGCAGATGGTCTCTGCTCTGACGACACTGTAGGAACACTTATAGCACATGTACCTGCAGGGTAAATTGTGGGTATGGCATCAGCTTTTAGGTATAAGCATCTAGCCATACCCATACTCCACCGCACTTTATTGTCAAAGCATTCATCAAGAAAATGTCCATTGCATATGAAACTTGTTTTGGGCTTTGCCTCCCACACTCTGGTTTTGTATAAACTTCACCCATTTGTTACAATGGTATGGATGACTTGGAAACTTGTGTAGAGCTATGTTTGGTCCAGGGATGTTGCTACACCCGAAAACAGCACACCTATTCACCATTGTTGCTATACTTGCTGACGTTTACTTCCCAAATATTGGCCAGGGCCTACGTCACATCCTCACGCGAGTACTAGTTGCAAGGGGTCGCAATTCAATATCTATTTTTGATTAGTTCTCTAATATTGAAGATTAGTTTTGACAAAGGAGTAGTCAGGTTGATTACTGGAGATCTAAACTTCTCTTTAAATACATTATAAATTAATTTTAATTTCGTATGCCCCACCACCTTTAAACCTTTCGGGCTGATCTATCAGAGTGAAAGCCGAGCATTCTCAGTCACACCCATAGCTCTGACTGTTCCTTTTACTTACATATTTTCTAGATCTCAAGTGACTGCATCTCTTCCGTGGATTGACCTCCCTACTGCCAATCTAGAGGTTGGCATATTGGGATCCAAAGAGTCACATTTTCCCTCAACTTTCCCTTCATAATCGCCGAGGGGCACAGGCCCCCCCCCCCGCCCCCCCCCGCCTTGGAGTGGTTTGAGTCACCTGGGCTTTATTAGTGGTAAGCAGGGAGGGTTCTGTAGGGGCGCTCTGTTATGGCCTTGGCTTGCTCGAGACCGATCGGCCAGACAGCCTGGGGAACAGCAACAACCACTGGCAGACTGGCTGGCCAGTCACCGCCGTGTGGATAAAAACACAAGCGTGTTCAACAGGCTTTGCCCGGTGAGGGGGCACAGCCCGCCACACTGCTTGATCATGTGGACGGGGTTTAATGCACTATTTTAAAGTGCAATGATACTTATAAATGTTTTACCTTATTATTTCATAAATTAATCCTCATTGTAAGCCATTGGCAATATAAATGTTTTGAATTAATAGATTAAGTGAAATAGTGAGATTTTGCTTTACCCATTTCCTCAAGGTTGTAACACCCAATCGGCTTCTTCCTTTAGACCGTTCCTAGGCCCCCGATGTCTGGTGTAAGAGAATAGACCATAATCTTGGCCAAAGTAAAGTAAAGAACGGAGCCACGATATACGAAGGCGAACAGGAGTCTCCAATTTAATAATTTACCTCTCCATACTTCTATTTCCGCTATCATTAGATATTTTTGGCTTATATAAGACTTAGAGTCAGAGGGTCGTCATACCTTACTTCTGAATCTTAGAGCCTTCCAAACTATAAAAATAAAAAATAAACAAAAATAAAAACTAGTTTTAATTTGGAAACTTTATAAAAATGTCCAAAGTTATATAAATTAAGTTTGAAAGCAAAAATAAATTTAGATCACCTGATAATGAGATACCATTAGAAACATTTTCTGTAAATACAATACTCCCAATTTCTAGTATAGTGATGAAGCCATATACAAATTACTATAATCTGTATGAATGTGCTTCAGATAGTTTTGTTAAATTAAAGTTAAAGAAATTAATGTTAAAATCTAAAGTTACTAAGCATTGGGTGGCTTATAAGATTATATCCCATCATGAAATATACATTACATTACATTAATGAAGGCAACGCACCAGGCGACAAAGGCCATATGGCACGAAATAGGTAAAGACGGGAAGGAAGTTAACTAAATATCATCGAGAACTCGAACATGATGAAGGAAGGACATAATACGGGAGATAGAAAACGAGGGAGATTCAGAAAGAAAATCCGCAAGACATGGCGGCCGGCGGAGGAAAGCCAGAAAAGGGAAGAAACGCGCGCGGGCAACGGAAAATAAGGGGCAATCGAGGAAAATATGGGAGACAGAAAGCTGAACGGTACAGCGCGAGCAAAGAGTCGGAGGAGAACGGGACATTAAAAACGAATGGGTAAGTCTGGTGTGGCCAATGCGGAGACGGGCCAAAGCCGTCTCCCATCGGCGATTACGGTGGGAGGGATCAGACCACCCAGAAACGGACGGTTTGACAGAACGAAGTTTATTAACGGAGATAGCGGACCACTGAGTCTGCCACCTCGACCAAAGAAACCTGGACAAGGCAGGGAAGAAATCAGAGGCCGGGACAGCAAGTGAGGAGCGGGTACCCCGCACGGCAGCAGAACGAGCAAGGCAATCAACCCGCTCATTACCGCAAACGCCAACGTGACTGGGAACCCAGCAAAAACGTACAAGCTTTTTGCGGACGGAAAGGCGGAAAAGCCATTCCTGAATGGAAAGAACTAAAGGGTGTAGAGCAGGGGAGGACTGTAAGATAAGTAGAGCACTGAGAGAATCAGAGAACAAAGTAAAGGACGAGGAGGGGAAGGAACACATAAAACGGAGGGCAATAAAAATAGCATAAAGTTCAGCAGTTAATATACTGGCAACGGAAGGTAAAGAATATTGATACGAGCAAGTGGGAAAAAGGACGGCAAACCCCACGCCTACCGACGTCTTGGAGCCATCAGTAAACACAGGAGTGGTTGTAGCGTGAAGAGAGAGGTGATCTAAGAAACGAGACCGAAGAACGAGGGGAGAAGTAGAGGACTTGGAACAAGGGAGGATGGAAGGGCAAACCGAAGGACGAGGGAAAAGCCAGGGGGGAAAAGAGCAAAAGCGGAAAGGGAGGACGTTAGAAACAGGGAAAGAGCACGATGCGAGCAGCGAGAGCATGCGGACAGAAAACGGAGAACCAAGACGGGGGTGAGACGAAAAAGTAGCAACGACCGAAGGGGGAAGGGAAAGAAATGAAGATGGGAATTGTTGAAGGCGAGCGTAAGAACGAAGGGACAGGAGAGCCCGACGGCGATAAAGAGAAGGGAAACCAGACTCAGCATAGAGGCTTTCAACAGGAGAGGAACGAAAAGCACCAAGAGCAAGACGAAGACCAGAGTGATGAACAGAATCAAGAGCATGGAGAACAGAATCAGAGGCTGAAGAGTAAACTTGACAGCCATAATCCAACTTAGAGAGGACAAGAACCGTATGAAGCCGAAGAAGAAGTGCTCGATCAGCACCCCAAGTGAGGTGGGACAAGGACTGAAGAAGGCGGAGGCGGAGTAAGGCAGCAACCTTGAGAGAAGAAACATGAGCGGACCAATTAAGACGAGAATCAAAAGTAAGACCCAAAAAAGTAGTAGAGGAACGATAAGGGAGGGCAGTACCATAAAGAGTAAGAGGAGGATGAGGAATAGAATGGCAACGAGTAAAGGACATCGCGCAGGATTTGGAGGTGGAAAAACGGAACCCGTGGTGGGTTGCCCATGAAGAAACAGCCAGAATAGCGGATTGGATAAGAAGACGTAAAGCAGCAATATCTGAGTCGGCTGCGTAAATCGCAAAGTCGTCGACATACAAGGAAGACCGAACCCCGACAGGAAGAGAAGACACGATACCGTTGATAGCAATGAGAAAAAGGATGGTACTCAGGACACAACCCTGAGGGACACCTTCCAACTGAGGGTAAAGACGAGATAAGTGGGAAGCGACTCTGACACGAAAGGACCGAGAAGAAAGAAAATTCTGAATAAAGACTCCTAGATTACCGTAAATGCCACAAGAACGGAGCTGACGCAAAATGTGGTACTTCCAGGTAGAATCATAGGCTTTTTCGAGATCGAAAAAAACAGCAATGACAGTTTGACGACGAGCAAAAGCTGTCCTGATATAAGATTCCAAGCGAATGAGGGGGTCAAGCGTACTACGAGCACGTCTGAACCCGAACTGGGAAGAAGACAACAAATGGCGCGACTCAAGAATCCACATGAGACGAGCGTTAATCATACGTTCAAAGAGTTTACACAGGCAACTGGTAAGGACAATAGGGCGATAGTCCTGTGGGGAGAACCCAGACTTGCCAGGTTTAAGAAAAGGGATGGTCAGGGCAGTACCCCAAGAGGGAGGGAAAACACCAGAAGACCAAATCTTGTTATAGAGAGCTAACAAGAAGACCAGAGCTTGCGAGGAAAGATGTTTGAGCATGAGATAATGGATACCATCAGGACCCTCAGAAGTGTTCTTACAGGCACGGAGAGCGGTGCGTAACTCAGATGAGGAAAAAGGAGCATTATAGGATTCGTCAGAGGAAAGACTAAAAGTAATTGGAGTACTTTCCGCAACGACTTTAAGCGAGTGAAACTCAGCAGAGAGGTGAGAACCACTACTAACTGAGCTAAAGTACGAGCCCAATCGATTAGCAATTGTTTCGGAGTCTGCCACAGAAACACCATCAATGCGGAGGACTGGAGCACGGAAGGGAAGATGTTTACCAGAGATCTTACGAATACGTTTCCAAACCGAAGCGACAGGAGTGCGAGACGTAAGAGAAGAAACATAGGACTCCCAACTCCGGCGTTTAGCGGCTTTGGTAGTACGACGGAAAAGAGCAGACGCACGGCGAAAGAGAAAAAATGACTCCTGAGAAGCAGGGGTGAGACGCTTACGGCGAAAACTCTTCCAAGCCGCCCGTTTAACCCGGAGGGCCCTGGAACACTCAGGAGACCACCAAGGGACGCATTTAGACGAGAAAGGGCGAGATGTCCGGGGAACGGACGTCAAAGCAGCACCGAAAACCAGATCCAGAAAAAACGAGAGCATGACACGGACCGATGAGAAAGGAGGAGGAAGCAAAGAAGGAACAGTAAGGGAAGCGAAAGAAGACCAGTCCGCCCGCTGGAAGCACCAACGAGGGGAGTTAGGAGTAGGAGAGTAGGTAGTCAGAGAAAGGAGAATGAGAAAATGGTCGGAATTGTGAGAATTCTCGAGAACTGACCAATGAAAATCAAGGGAAACTGAAGGGGAACACAGGGAAAGATCGATACAGGAAAACGTACGAGTCCGAGCATCAAAATGAGTAGGAGCACCAGAATTAAGGATAAAAAGATTACGGGCCGAGAGAAAAGGTTCAAGCCGACGACCCCGGGGCGAAATAACATTGTCACCCCACAAGGTGTGCCGACCATTAAAATCACCAAGGACTAAGAATGGAGTGGGCAACTTAGATAAAATCCCGGAGAATTCGGTAAAATCGATGGGAAGAGAAGGCGACAAATACACAGAAACCACTGTGAACCAGCGGTCAAGATAGACTCTAGCAAAGGTGCAAGGGAAATGAGTAGAAAAGGACAGCTCTTCAAAAGGGACAGAACGATGAATAAGAAGACAAGTATCATAGAGAGAGTGGGGAGAACTATAAAAAGAGTAATGAGGAAAGGGAACAGGAGGAGAGAAAAGACGAGTCTCCTGAAGACAAACGACCTTAGGGGAGTGAAGAGAAAGAAGAAAACGTAAGTCAATCCTTTGAGCATTAAGACTACGAAGATTCCACTGCAAAATGGACATAATTAAAGAAAAAGAAAAAAGAAACTAAGAGGAGACAAAGGACGAAAAAACAACGAAAACAGACAAAAGAAAACCATAAAAGGAGGCAAAAGCCACCGAAAATAAGAACGCACAGAAAAAGAGGAAGGACACACATAGAAGGAAAGAAATATACACAAAGAACAATAAAGGTAAAACACACACACTTATGGACAACTAAGAAAAGGCGAATGAGGAGAACGTGGAGAATTAAAAGGAGGCAAAAGCCAACAAAAAAAGAAAGGGAAGAATACACACTTATGCACAACAATGAAAAGTCGGATGGGCGAACGGGGAGACAGATAAAGACAAATAATGAGAAAGGGAAAAATACACACTTATGTACAACAATGAAGAGGTGGATGGGTTAACGGGGAGACAGAAGAGAAGGAGGCAGAGGGGAGGACCGAAAACCGGGGGGCATAGGGAGGCTTGACAGCGAAAGAGAAGAAGAAAGAGGAGGGCCAGAGTGAGAGGAGGGAAAGGCAGAGAACGAAAGAGAGACAGAAGGAAGAGAAGAAGGTCGGGAAGGGGTAGAGACGGAAGAGGGGGGGACAGGGGAAGGAGGAGGCGGTTGAGGGGTAAGGGGCAGTGTAGAGGGGACGGGATGAATGTCAGCTGAAACGGTAAGAGGCGGGGGACGAGAAGAATCGAGAAAGGCTCGAATCTTGGGAATGGACTCAAAGGACATGTTTAAGACAGAGGGAGGGCGAAGGCAGGAAGAAGAAGAAAGAGATAGAGAGGAGGAGGAAGGAGGGGTGGAGGAAGGAGGCAACCTCTTTTTCTTCTTCTCACCGGGACTCGGACTCCGGACAGTACGGTGGAAGTCCCTGCGTTTAGAAGAGGAGTGGGGAGAGGGAGAACGGGAGGTACGGGAAGGAATTTTGGAAATCCGTTTGGTAGAGACAGGAGACCGGAAGGAAAGGGAACCACGAGACGAGGGAGGAGAAGAACGAGAGGAAGGCTTGGGATGGGACCGCTGGCGGGTGGGCCGTTGAGCCAAACCAGAAGAAGAGGGGCGAGGGCGAGGAGAGGAAACGGAAGTAGGAGTAGAAGAGTCAAGCACAGAGAAAGAGTTAGACAAAGGGATAGAAGACGAAGAGACAGTAAGAGGAGGAGTGGAGACAGAAGAAACCGAAGGCGTAGAAGGAAGGGAAGAAGGGATAGAGAGCGGAACAGAGGAAGGAGAGGAAGAGGAGGACGAGGACAAGGGAAGCGGAACGGAGGGAGTGGAAGAAGAGACGGGAGGGTGAGAGAGAAGTGCAGAAATCGGACGAGGTGAGAAGCCCAGGCGAAGAGCTTCCTTACGGGCAGCAGAGTGAGTAAGGCCTTGTTTTGCTTTAAGAATTGTAACCTCAGATTCAAATTTGTAAACGGGGCAATCATGGGAATAGGCAGGATGGGAGGCATTACAGTTGAGGCAGCAGGGGGTCGGAGACGGGCATGCATCAGCAATATGGCCAGGTTGCGCACAGTACGGGCATGTAGGAGAGTCGGGGTTGAGAGAGCGACAGTATTTCATGGGATGGCCAAAACGCCAGCAACCCCTGCACTGCTGAGGGCGGGGAAGGGATTCTAAGACGTCGATGCGAGTACCACCGACAATAACGTGAGAAGGGAGAATATGACCATCGAACGTTATTTTAGCAATATTAGAGGGATAGCGGCGATTGTGGCGAGGTTGGATGGTGTAACAGACAATATTAATTACAACATGGTCTTGAGCAACAACGGCCTTCCCAATAAGGTCGGCACAATCTTTGAAGTCCCGATCACCGAGTTGGATATAAGAAGGGATCAGGACAGTACCTGTGCACGAGTTCATTCTTTGGTCTTTAAAAGCAGGGATGGGAGTACCGTTGGGATCTGCAAAGGCTGCCATAGCAGCAGCCTGACTCTCGTTTTGCACTGTAACTAGACGGGAATGATCATGACGAGAGTGGAAAGTGACATCCTTGCCCACCCTCTGAAGGAGACTGAGGTGGAACAGAAGGTCATCTCCGGCAAGAGGGGCTGAGGCGGGGATAGAAAAGAATTTAACAAAATCGGCAGGGGCAAAGAGATCGGAGAGAGGAAGAATAGAAGAACGAGGGCGAGCAGAAGAAGAAACTGAAGTAGATGGAACCGAAGGCGAAGGAACTGAAGAAGAAGAAAAAGAAGGAGAATATGGTTCGAAAGTGACGATGTGAGATGAGGAAGCAATGGAGGAAGGAAGAGCGGCAGATGCAGTAGAAGGGATAGCAAACGACGGAAGAGAAGAGGGCAGAACCGGCGGAGCGGGGAGGGATATGGAAGAGGAAGCTGTAGAAGAAAGAGCAGGCTGAACTAATGAAGAATCGGAAAGAGAGGTGACACACTCCACGCCTACCAAAGTCGAAGCCGAGGAAGGCGCCGGAGAGCGGACAATGAGGAGAGAGTCAGAGGTTTGAGCTGGTACGGTACGAGTAGGTACGGATGCGTCTAGGGCGGAAGCCCCAGAGAGTTGAGAAAGGTCAGGTGGAGAGTCCGTGAGATCGCGTGGGACGGGGACAGGGTGTGCCTTAGCCTGGTCCGGGGTAGTGGGGTTGGATGGACGTACCATGATGACCCAAGTTGTTTTTACTATTCTAATTTCGGTTTGTCGGAAAACGAAAAAGGAAAGAAAAACTAACCAAGGGGAAGAAAAAGAAAGAAAAAGAAAAGAAAAACAGAAACAAAGCAAAAAGAAAGAGCGTACCAGAAGAGCTAACAGAGCCCCCCGTCGCGAGGCAGGGAGCACCGACCCCCACACCGACGGCACAAACAGGGGCAGGTCCTAGGGGGTTCATCCCCATACCCTACCCCCCTAGACAAGGGGGGATAGCACCACTACGTACAGAGAGGCCTAGCTTAGGCAAAACCGCTATACTGGGACTGAGGGCAAAATGAATTGCAAACATCCCCAATCTGTACGTAATGGAGGGCAGCCGGACAGAAGCCAGGAAACCCACCAGGAAGGTAGACCGGACCCCCGGAAACCGAGACCGGGCCTCACTGATGGGCGGTCCATGGGGCGACAGCACGGGCGACCGCGCCGCCGCCCCCGGTACCAACCCCCATGTGCAGTGAGCTAGCTGCCACTGCCCCTGTAAACGGGTAGGAGTCAGAACTCCCCACTCAGCGAGGGAAGGCGTCTAGAGCCTAGCCGGCACAATTTAGTGAAAAAGGAGGAGGAAACCCTCCGCAAAGCGAGGTCAAAATCGGGAACCAGAAAAACGCCGTCACCGGAAGGTTCCGCTTATCCCAAAGACGACGGGGGGGTACTTCGTCCACGACGCCGCTGTAATCCCTGCTCCGAAGAGTGGATGACAGCGACCCCGCTTCGAGCCCCGCCACCACGACAAGGTGGCCCCCCAACGGCGGGGTCATGAAATATAATTTAATAGTATATCAGCAAATATACTGTAGCTTTAAACGCTAATGTAAAGCAGGGCTTAATGCAAGTCCTGAATAATTCAACACTTTTCAAAGTTTCCTTAACTAGAGATGGTTTTAAGCTTAGTTTCCGCGTTTAGCAAGAAATAGAAATATATACAGTAATGACAATTTAAATTTTCCCCTATACGAAGTCTAATTTGAAGATTTTATGGTAGACAAGTTTAGATTAGAGCGCCTAGTAAAGAAAGAGCCAATCCTCGTCAAGAGAGTATCGAAAACCGCAGTTCATTGGCAGTATTAAACCAATACAAGCAACCCAAAAATTTAGCCAACCTTTCCATTAGTTTTCCAATATGATCCTAGCTAGAATACATTAAATTTTGTCCGTACCCAAGTATTCCAACCATTTAGTATACAGTATATTTAAATTTCTTAACTAAAACAGTTTACACTTTTATGCATTAGACCTATTAAATTTGTGGCAAAACTTTGTTTCGGTCGGACAGAGGTAAACATTACAAAGCCTTAAATAGTTGGCAACAATTAACTACGGATAATTAATAAATTCATTCAAACGATTATACTATATGATTATACTATATAATTATACTGTATATATAATATATATATGCAATATATATAATTCAGTTAATAACTACCAAAGTAACCCATGAGAAAACAAATTCACATTTGTAACTAAACATTCCATTCATTTACTGTATATATCTTAAGCTAGTTATCAATGCAAAATCAAAAACATTTCCCACAAGTTTTTAACCAAAATTCTTCACGATCACTGAACTTTTATTTTAAGCTAATCGATTCTAGATTTTTTTCAAATTAGCTTTACAAAGAAATTGGGTAATTTATAGACCTTTTAATCAGTTTTCAAAAGTATAATCTGTACATGGTAGCCAAAGTTCTCCTGCCGAATTGGCTAGTTTCTTAGAGAATTAGTTTTATGCTTTTGACAAACTACAGGGAACCTGAAGGTGCAGAGGTAGTCTTGCCAGGCAGCCCCGTCAGCCAGTTTGTTTAGGTGCAGTCAGGCACTACTCTTCACCAGAGGCTTGGTCAGGCCGAGGCATCCCCAGGCTAAACTTTAAGTGGTTGATGACAAAATAGTAAAAGATAATGACAAACGTCAATATCAAGAGTTCACCCATTCTGCATAGCTAACTTCTAGAGTAGCCATCTAAGCCAATTAGAATTCTAAAAAACTAGAAATGCTATACATTTAGCGAGTATTCAACCTCTAATATAGTCAACCCAATTGAGAATACTTTGAATTAAATTTAGTCAATACAAAATTATTAGATTTGATAAATTAATAAACTTTCCAATAAAATAGGTTAAAGATATACATATGCTTTTAAGTAATTCAAGTATTAAAATTGGCACGCACAATCAAATAGTCAGACTGTACCTATCAAACTGTCAACATTAAACAGTACTAAACAAAGAGTATAAGTAGTTACCCATGTCCAGACATGTCATTTACATTTTTTGTATGGTACATCGTTTAGGGCAAAAATCAGTGCTTCAGAAGAAATTAATAGGGGGCTACCAAAGCCGATGCAGAGTAAACCTATGATGTCCCAATATCTAATTTTGATTATATTGACCATTTGATTGGGTGCGCCAATTTTGATAAATCACTAAATGAACACTTGATATTTCGAGCCATGCTGCCCCACTAAATACAAAAGTAACTTAAAAATTCCTCAAGATTCACTAAAGCTAAAAGATTCTATATATAAAAAAAAAAAAAATCTAATTCAGCATTAAAATTAGAAGGAAATCCATTAGGTATTTTTTAAATGTTATTAAGTTTCCAAAAAGTATAATATACAGGATTGCCAAAGTTCTTCTGAATTGGCTAGTTATCCAAAGAATTAGTAGTATGCTGGAATTTGACAAACTACTGGGAATCTGAAGGTGCAGGAGTAGTCTTGCCAGGCAGCCCTGCCAGTCAGTTTGTTTAGGTGCACCGCCAGGCACTGCTCGTCACCAGAGGCGTTGTCAGGCTGAGGCCTCCCCAGGCTGAAAGTTAAAAACCAGTGGTGAATAACTAAAGCCAGACCATGAAAAATTGGGTATTAAATAGAGAAGAGTTCCCCCATTCTGCATAGCAAACGTGAGTAGCCATCCAAGCCAATTAAGAGTATAAAATGTATAAATAAACTAAATTTACCGAGCATTTAACCTTTTAACAGTCAGCCCAATTGCGAATACTTTTAATTAAATTTTACAGGCAAAACAAGCATTAGATTGCTAAAAAAAGTAAACCGTTTCAAATTATAAAGTAGGGTAATAAAGACTTAATATTTAAGCAAAGCAAAAGTTTAACCAAAACCAACCTTCCTGTGAGTGCCCAGTTCGCGTACGAAATGGAGGCTACATTACTCCAAGACCATCCCAAATAGTCCAACCGGTTCCCACTAGTCCAGATATAGTCAACATAGTCTGCGAAGGTTTAATTAAATCAGGTATTCTAAAGATTTTTTTTTTAAATTACATAGGCAAGGCAACAAAAAAAAATTTTAATACCGAACAATATCAGCCTTTCAAGATCCGAAATCAAAATGTCTTACCTTTTGGCCATTTCATAATTATTGCAAAATTTCATAGTAAAATTAAGAAATTAAAATTATTTAGAGCTAGACTTCAAAAAAAAAAAAAAAAAAAAAAAAAAAAAAAAAAAATCTAGAAACTTAACATTTGAAGTTAGACTAGCATTAAAAAAATTAGAGACAAACCTTAAGTCTATAAATTGCCGCACACACCCCTCTCCTATTAGTAAACAGACAAAAGGTTTATGTACTCTAATGAGAGTTCGGAGTGGGAGGACCTATGCCTCAAATATGCGACTGGTTAACACTCAAAGAGCAGGTGGGAGTATATTGAATTTGCCGCCCAGCAGGGGGTTTTACCGTAAACTAGCTAGTTTCCATGCTAGTTTTCATGCATAAGAAAGAGCCAGAGCGTAATACAAGTAGGTATCCCGAAAGGGAGTTATTGAGCTTTCCAATGACATCAGAACCACCCTTCTGATCACTAGTAGTCATGCAACGATAGTGCAACCGAAGGGCAAAAATCTGTAATTTTCTTAAATTAATAAGTGTGAAAAGAGTGAGAGGGTGGAGTACAAAGGAGTACATCTCAGTAGCTCCATGGCCACCGTGGCGAGCGGTCATGAGGTAACCTACGCTCCTCCCACCACTCCGCTCTCTGAGCACATTACGTGCTCAAAATTGCACTCTACAATAGCAGTGACCTGCCACATAAGTCACATTTATTTCAATGGACAATAGCCGGGTGCCGCCAACGAAGGGTTGAAGTGGAGGATATCAATAGAATGAAACTGAATAAGAGAATATAGATGTAGAGTTAACCTCAGGGAAGAGGTATCGAGCTAGGAATACAGGCATATGGGCATTAGTAGTGTCAGGGAAGTGATTCACAAGAGTACTTAGTTGGTTTGGACACAATGTTCAGAACTGTGCGATTAAATACCGGAATGAATGGAAGTCTCCCCCTCCCCCTAGGCCCTAAAACCTTTTATCAGTTATTCTAGTCAGATCTCAAACCAAAGAAATTTACAACAGAGGCACCATTTGGGATGCGAGACTAACTACATTCTCTGGACAAACTAGTCACTAGAACTTATATGTATGCAAGGTTAGCTCCTACCAATTCTAGTTTATACCAAGTCTTCCAATTTAGAGTCTTTTTATGGCAAATAAGACAGTCTTAAAATGTTAAGATACAAAAATGTAAGGGTCCAATTCAAATTTTATAAACATACTTTAATTAAATTTGCATATTCAAAGCTTAAAAAGTTAATAATGGTGAAATATACTCACGAGCCTGCATAGCGCTTGCCAGATGAATGTGCTTTTCTGGAGTCTCTACACTTACAGCCCTAAAGCCATGGCCGAGGATTGCACAGTAGTCTTGAGCTTGTTGAAAGGTGTAGGTGCAGCCCCAGTCATGGCACCAAGAGAAGTGGTACGCTTCACCATCACAAATAAAGTCCACAATACCATTTACGTTACAAGCAAGGTGTTCAAGACTACCCGAATTAACATCCAAAAACTGAGGCTCGTTTAAATTATGTTGAGTAGCGAAACCTTGCTGGGAAATAAAGGGGTCCGGCTGCGCAGGTTGGAAAGCGAATCTCTGCAGTTCCATCTCAGGCAGCATAATCACTTCAGAAGACTCATGCTCCTGGGGCTCCGGAAGAATAGACTTTTGGTTCTGGCCGAGAAGTTTGTGGTCTGGTGAAGATTTGCGATGGTATATTTAAAGTCTGTTGTGGGGGTTCCTTGGAACTAGTCTGCATGAATTGTTGTGATCCTATGAAAGTATCCGAAATAGCCGGTGGCTTAAATACAGGAGGTTGCTGTACGGGTCGAGGGGCAACTGAAGGACGATGAACTACTGATGGTTGAAGTACTTGAGGCTGCGTAAATAAATGTCTGGAATAGTCCACCCGATCACTACAGGCGGTAGCTTTGTTGGCCACACGCTACAGCCACAAGCGCCAGAAGTAATACACACCGCATCTATATGGATTAATATATTTAGTCAAATCCGAACCACACTACCCCAAATTGTGAAAACTAATTTGAATCAGAGTAAACTATTCATGACTATGCAAGATTGTTAGTAGTTTTACTATGAATATGCATACATATAACCCACATTCAAAGAATCATAAAATATGGAAACTTTAATATAAGTTTTAATTCGGATCTTACAACACTTAGTTTTTAAAAATCCTACTTTAGCCATAGTTACTTTAGGTACCATTATAGATTTCTTCTTATAGAGTTTTATATACATAGTAAATTGGGAGATTATCTAGCCATTAACTAAACTTTAAAAACACACCCTCCCCCCTAACTAGTAAAGAAGGCTATGATAATCGAGAACGTGGGGTTGAAGACTAACAATAGGAAGCTGAATTTGACAATCTATTGCCACGAGATACAATGGGTTGAGAGGGGTGTGGGCGCTTTTCTCTCCATACATAAATTTTAAATTCTTATGTTGCAAGTAGTCTACCAAAACCTAGTTATCCATAGCCGAACCGATTGTTGAAAAATACTTTGTTCCCACGGTCCTCTGTATATGAAAACACTATTGCTAAAGTTAAGTTTCTAAACTTACGATTACACTTATGTCAGTAATACCCTACTTTTAATTATTAGCCAGTTAATAGATTTTATTAGCATGAAGTATCACTTTTAATTCCATATACCCTTCTAATCCGATAGGATTAATCAATTAATAGACTTATAAGAAAAAATAAGTGTGTGATCGGACCTTTAAAGAGTGTACTCAGGCTTAGTTTTCAAACAATATTAGTTACTCTACTCTAATATTATGAGATTCATACATAGTATTGCACACCACCTTCGCTACACATGATAATACTCTAAATCAATAATACCGGTATCACTTTAGGAACCGGGTTCCCCATCCAGTTGTAAGTTACGTACTTAGAAAGTTACACCTCAAAAGCGTTTCCTAATCCAATCAATCAAATTCCCAGACTACATATTTACCATTGTTGTTATCCTGCTGAGATAGAGATCCAGACTGCCAGCTATAGTGATCCTCCCAGCCTATGTAACCTCCCCTTGGACGCTGATTGGTTGTTGTCTTCGGCTTGGTGTGATGCCATTGGTCCAGCTTCACACGACACTGGCTAGTTTGGATAGTTCAGCTTAGCCCTATCTGGAGTAAGGCCGGTCTTTTGGGGAACGCCCTGTATTACTTCATTGGTTTGAAGATATTAAAATGTTTCACATTATTAGTTTGGCGATCAAATACAATTTCACCACAATTACTATGGGTTTCAGAGGCCGTGTGACATCGTTTTTCGGGAATAAATTATTTTCGAAACAGTTGGATCAGTATGATATTTTGCCAGAGCTTGTTTCACACCATGCCCTAGTTTTCGTTAATATTGTGCATTACCAAAAGTGGAGAATTAAGCCACTTGTCCCTGTATCATGAGGTTAAATTCACACCTGGATGACGAGGAAACGGACAAGGCTGTGGCGTACCTGTGGAAATCACCAAACCATTATTGCTCCTCCATCAAACACAGCAGTTATCACCCACCATTTACCCTTACTATCGCCTTTACATTCAAGTTATCGGTCACTATCAAATATAAATATAAAACAAATATGTATTTTTGTATCTTTATATCACATGAAACCCTTGAGCCTTCCATAATCGGCAATTTTCGATGGCCAACATATTTCCTGCAACCATATCTGGGATCTTTTGCACTGGTATCGGAAACTATGGTGTATTCAAGCTAACCTGGCATAATTTGGTAATGCTGCCTTTCTAGACATATGTATAGCCAATATTAAGGAGAGATGGATCGTTTTTCTAGATCCCCTGCTCCATCATGCTTAGCTCCATTAGTTTTCAAATTTTAAGATGTTTGCTCCATTAGTTTGTCGATTTTAAGACCTTCCGCTCCATTTCCTTGTCAATATTAATGCTATTTAGGTGTCGATTTTCTTCCTGGCGAACGATAGTAAGCCTGTCATTTTGGAACATTTTCTACCGAAAAATGTACAAATTAATCTACAAAGGGTATATAATGGATGTTTTTTTTTTTTTTAAGTTTGATGGAGGTATAGGGAGGAAACCAGAAAAATAATATAAAAATAATAAATAATACAAAGTTATTAATAAATATATAATAAATATTATATACAAAATAATAATAGAGGCGGCGTTCCACGAGCAGTTTAGCAAGGCAATATAGGAAGAATAGCAAGGCAGTGTTACGACCGGGGCTCGTATAAAACAAGGGCTCTTAATCATTGGACTAGGAAAGCACACAGCCACAACGGTAACACTAGATCCAACCCCTGAACTTATAATGCCGGCGCACAAAAACACTTATACCCTCCAGAGTTAAATCTGCGATAACGGGGTATCCTATAACTCCGTATAAGTGCACTACTACTACAGGCTGATGATCTCTGATACAGCCTGATCACAACAACATACAATTACGGTAATAAGGTATACTAGGAAAAGATAGAGATCTTAATTAAATCACTGCAATGATTTAGTGCAAACTAGAAGAAGGTATATTTAAAGTTACTCTAAACAATAATGAACTGTCACTCCTATACTAAAGAAAGTGAACGAAAGTCCCAAAGCATCGAGCAGGAATCTTCTGAAGAAAGTCTGATGCTGGGGTAAGATGATCGTATCGGATTTTGAACTGTAGTATAAAGCAGGAACAGGATATGACAATTGTAAGGACATATAGGGTTAACTGGCACGGGAATAATAATAACTGCGCAATAGTAGGAACTCAAACAGCAAAAGAAGTACTTCCTCATCAACGAAACAGCCTACTGGGGTTGTGCAACTCAACAACAACCTAGACTAATAAATGCCGTGAATAATAATGCATACATAACAGAAAGAGTTTATAATCTAAATCTGGTGTCTGCTAGGCGAATAAAGTCTAGCTGGGATGTAGTAGGCTAGGAAACAATGGCTGAGCAAGCGGCTCGTAGCCTAGCGAAGTCCTTAAGGCTGTGCGGCCAAATTACGTTAATTGACGGGGTGCTCTCTTGAGAGATCCAGATCGCTAGTATCTGGTTCTCTCCTGGCGACCCTCTCAAAGTCAAAGCAAACGAGTTAGCACAGTGTTGGGTGGCAGAGGCAAAAGCCCTCACTCGCAACACAGCGCTAAACTCACAAGGTACACAGTCAGAAAGACCACCTAGGCTTCCCACGTCTCCGTTGCGATTGTACAGGTTCAACAAAACCTAGTACACATGGAAATCACAACACCAGTAGCCCTATCCCAGTCTAGCATTAAATCCCCCAGCAGACCACCACGATACAGGAAGGGAGACACCGTGAGTGTGTTGAAACCTCTACAGACAAAAATGGTAACCCTTCCAAAATGCCTAACTAAACATGTGTTATCTGAGAGCTTCAGCATATAATACGATGGCCGATATATGAAATCGTGCAGAACCAAAGGGAAGTTATGATATTAAATAGAGTAGAAGAATGAGAGGTAAGAAGTTGAGAGAGAGAGAAAGTGCTCTATAGGTAGAAGTCAGGAGACAGGGGGGCAAGGGACATGTGAAGGGTATGCTAGTCAGGAAAGCTCTGAGGAAGGAACTCCTCGGGACCCCTCCAGGATCACACACAAAGGCATGGTGGTCAGCCAATCACAGGCTGCTACGTCACCAGGCAGCAGGGTTGCAGAAGGCGCCAGGAACCACCAGCCAATCAAGAGGCGTGAGACGGCACGCGCGTGAGCCTACAAAGCGAGGGGGGAGGCAGCACATGTATACGCACGCACACACTACCACCCCACTGCCTATATTATTCTCTCTCCTTAACTATATACAATGCATCCTATGTTCAACTCATGATATAAAATGCTTCCCGTTGTCACAGACGAAAATAAAGACCTCCATGGGACTGTCTGTAACAACACGAACACTATGAAAGAAAGAACAACATTGTAGATAGACTGTAGCCAAATACCTTGCCCTGGCGAGTGTAAGCGAGTGGCTGAGCCCACGTGGCGTTCTGCTGAGCTGCAGGCGTCACAGCAGCGTTACCCATTTCCACCACGTTAGTGTTCATTGTTTTCTGTTGTGTTTTGTGTTGTCCCTATTCATTCTTGCTCTGTCTTGAGTTCTTCCCCCCCCAAAAAAAAAAAAAAAAACAAAAAACAAAAAACAAAATAGGAAAAGTGGGGATTGGGCCTGTGTATATACTGTATGTAGATAGATAGATAGATAGATAGTTTGAATACACTATAGATTGAAGATAGAGGAACTTAGGTGACGTGGCAATATTGTTCATTTACATCATAAGCCACTCTACCAGTGTTGAGGATAATATTTGAGGGAGAATAAGCTTGTGCAATTTGACCTTTTGAGGATTATGACTCATTATGACAGTTTATTCTGGCTATCATTAGACCATTTTATACAGCTTAGGAAGAATCTGTGGGAATCAGTTGGCTAAAGACTATCGCAATTAACTCTCTAACTTCCATATACCTATCCTAATCTGAATATAATCGTGTAATAATAAACAGAAACGGAATGCATAATCGGATCTTAAAAGTGTTAATCGGCTGCTGAAAGTCGTTGTCTTCGTGGTGCAATGCATAAGTGTGTTGATTTTCGGTGTGACCATCCTAGGTTCGAATCCCCGGACTGCCACATGTGTTTGTTAATTTCATTAATCGAGTTTAGGAGTAAAGTTGGTTAGTGGAGAGAACATAATAATTTCTAAGGAAATGAGTGATAAGTTGTGAAAGAGAACTTCAAATGGCTCAGTTTCTTATAATATCTTGATTGCTTCTATTAATTTCGCTCACCAATGCGGTGAATTCATGAATATAGTCGAATACATTTTCCGTACCCACCCTTGCTTCGAAACCTACACTGCAAACAATGAAGGGCATAAACCAATAATTTTCATAATATTTTGGTCACTATTAGACGATTAGTTTAGCTTATAATCTACCTTTAGGACTCAAATGGGTAACTAAGATCTCATTAAACCCTCTTAATGACATAAGACCTTCTTAAGCTGCATACAATAGTCTTAATTTTATCCAGTATCAACGGTAAGAAGGCATTATGGTGCTGAAGGGGTTAAATGCATAATTCTAGACATTGTAATAACAGATACCAGATTCGAATAAGTTCAGGATAGATGACAATGAACGGAGGAAGGAAAAACACATAAAACAAAAAGGTCCATGTGCCTAAAGGCATCCTCCATTCATAATTTTTTTGTAACAACTGGATTTAAACATTTGTAGATTGTAAGTTTGTGGAAAGCAATTCGAGGGAAGTGAATTCCAAAGAGTAGTAGCTCTGGGGATAAATGAATTCTGATAAGCAGAAGTTCTGCATTGTGGAGGAGAAAGTGTAAATTCATGGGCGCTCTCAGCTGCCCTAGTTCTACAGGGAAAGATGTGGAGAGGCAGCACAATTGAAGCAAGTTCCTCGGAACAATTGCTGTGAAAATATCTATAGAATAATGCAAGGGATGCAACATTTCTTCGTATGGATAATGTAGGAAGGTCCTGTGTGATTGCAGGGTTATTTATTAATCTAATAGCTTTATTTTGAATTTTGTCCAACTGCCTCAATGCAACCACTCCACTTCCACCCCACAGAGGTGAACAGTAATCCATCTGAGAACGCACATGACTTTTATATATTACGGCCAACTGCTCGTCAGTGAAGAATTCTCGAACTCTGTACAGGAGTCCCAGTTTTTTAGAGGCATTCTTAGCAATGCTTCTAACATAATGTGTCCCGCTCAAATTAGTAGTTAACCTGGGAGCTGCGGGGAGACTCATAAGAGTTCCCCCGGCGGACTGTGGGGAGACTCTAGAGCAGAGCTTTTGAACGCGTACCAAAACCGCGCGTTTATAGCCAGGCGGCTGAAAATAGGTGTGGGTATAGTACTACATGTCAACTCTCGACACCACCCCGCCAAACGCTCGCGCCGCACTCGTGCAAGCACCACCGCGCCAGTAACCACGCACTAGTGAGGGAGCCCACACGTCCCTCACGCTCGCTCCCTGATGACACAACCAGCCCTCCTTCTGGTGGTGTTAGCTGCCATGGAAGGCAGAGGGTGGCTGCTAAAGACCCCTAGCTACCAGTACGACACGCCCTACAGCTCGGAGGACGAAACACCTGCACCCAAAGCACGAAAAACACGTGCAAGCACGAGAAAGGTACAGAGGTCATTGGTGTTTCGGGACACTGCCACCACGACCCAGGCCACTACAACAACCACTACCACCACCACTACCACCCCTGCCACCGGTACCAGCAACGCAGGCCGCCGCCCTAGGGCTGCAGAACCTGCGGGGGCAGGAAAAATTAAAGGCACGGGCGTAGGGAAGAGAACCCGTACGCCAGCCACAGTGCCCCTACCACCACCACCACCACCAGCCGCCCCTGGCCCGGCTGCCCCTGCCACCCCTGCCACCGGTACCAGCGACGCAGGAGGCCGCCCTAGGGCTGCAGAACCTGCGGGGGCAGGAAAAATTAAAGGCACGGGCGTAGGGAAGAGAACCCATACGCCAGCCACAGTGCCCCTACCACCACCACCACCACCACCAGCCGCCCCTGGCCCGGCTGCCCCTGCCGCCCCTGCCCAAGGAACAGGGAAGGGGAAGGGGAAAGGGAGAGGGAAAGCGACTGCTGGCCCTGCTGGCCCTGGTGTCCCTGCCGGCCCTGCTGCCCCTGCTGCCCCTGCCGAAGGAACAGAGAGAAGGGCGACAGGCACCACCATCATCTTGCCATCAAGGCCACGCACCACTGCTGCCCCTGCCGCCGCCCCTGCCACCGCCTCTGCTGTCCCTGTCCATAAGACTCCCGCACGTGCAAAAGTGACCCAGAAAACTCTGACACCATCAAAGTATGCTGCCCTGCTGTTTGATGGTGATTTGCAGGACATTGGCAGCCCAGGTTTCGACGACGAAGCCCTAGCACGGGACCAAGGGTGGGGGGATTTGGGAGTGGACAGTGGGAGTGAGTCCGACATCGGTGACGAAAATGAGGAAGGGCATCGTCTGTCAAGTGAAGAGGAGGGTGATGATGATGAAGTGCTGTATCGCGACCATGGAAGCGATATTTCAGATGATGAAGCAGACGCAGACGACATTCCGATCCCCGAGCTGCCTTCGTTCGATTGGTCTGACGGGGTCAATTTTGTACCTGACGTGCCCCAGTTCAATCCTGGGACGTCAGGAACAACTGACGACTGGCCCTGTGACGATCAAGCGAACGAAAGCGACTTCTTCCTCGCTTTTTTCTACATGGAGGTAATGACGTACATCGTTGCCCAAACAAACGCATACTACAGGTGGGTGTTTGGCAGATTGGACGTCCTTTCTCCAAAAGCGAGAATACGAGGCTGGGTGGATACGACTGTGGAAGAATTTATGACGTTCTTTGCCTTGTTCCTCATGCCTCTGATCAAGAAGCATGTGTTGCAACACTATTGGAAGCACGACCCTCTCATCGCCACCCCAACTTTCAATAAGTTCATGACTCGTGACAGATTTTTGTTGCTGCTAAGATTTATGCACTTTGCAGACAACGAAAATCCTAACAGGATTGACAGGATATGGAAAGTTCGGGATGTGTTAACCATGTTGTTGGAGAGTTATAGGAAATACTTTTACCCCTTCCTCAATTTGGTGATTGATGAGTCGCTCGTGCTCTTCAATGTCCGATGTCTGGTGTAAGAGAATAGACCATAATCTTGGGCCAAAGTAAAGTAAAGAACTGAGCCATGATATACTAAGGCGAACATGCGTCTCCAATTTAATAATTTACCTCTTCAGACTTCTATTTCCGCTATCATTAGATATTTTTGGCTTATATAAGACGTGAGTCAGAGGGTCGTCATACCTTACTTCTGAATCTTAAAGAGGGCCTTCCAAACTATAAAAAACAAAACAAAATACATTTAAAAACTAGTTTTAATTTGGAAACTTTATAAAAATGTCAGTTATATAAATTAAGTTTGAAAGCGAAAATAAATTTAGATCACCTGATAATGCGATACCATTAGAAACAGATTCTGTAAATACAATACTTTCAATTTCTAGCATAGTGATGAAGCCATATAAAAATTACTATAATCTGTATTTATGAGCTTCAGATAGTTTTGTTAAATTAAGGTTAAAGAAATTAATGTTAAAATCTAAAGTTACTAAGCATTGGGTGGCTTATAAGATTATATCCCATCATGAAATATATTTAATAGTATATCAGCAGATAATGTAGCTTTAAACGCTAATGTAAAGCAGGGCTTAATGCAAGTCCTGAATAATTCAACACTTTTCAAAGTTTCCTTAATCCAAGATGGTTTTAAGCTTAGTTTCCGCGTTTAGCAAGAAATAGATACAGTAATGACAATTTAAATTTTCCCCTATAAGAGGTCTAATTTGAATTTTTTATGGTAGAAAAGTTTAGATTAGAGCGCCTAGTATAGAAAGCGCTAACCCTCGTCAAGAGAGTATCGAAAACTGCAGTTCATTGGCAGTATTAAACCAATAGAAGCAACCCAAAAATTTAGACAACCTTTCCATTAGTTTTCCAATATGATCCTAGCTAGAATAAATTAAATTTCGTCCGTAACTAAGTGTTCCCACCGTTTAGTATACAGTATATTTAAATTTCTTAACTAAAGTTTACTTTTATGCATTAGACTTAATTTGTGGCAAAACTTAGTTTTGTTTCGGACGGAGGTAAACATTACAAAGCCTTAAATAGTTGGAAACATATTAACTACGGATAATTAATAAATTAATTCAAACTATTATACTATATATTATATATATATATATATACTATATATATAATTCAGTTAATAACTACCAAAGTAACCCATGAGAAAACAAATTCACATTTGTAACTAAACATTCCAGACATTTACTGTATAGATCTTAAAAAATAGTTATCAATGCAAAATAAAAAAAATGCACAAGTTTTTAACCAAAATTCTTCACGATCACTTAACTTTTATTTTAAGCTAATCGATTCTAGATTTTTCTCTTTTCAAATTAGCTTTACAATGAAAACAATTAGGTAATTTATAGACCTTTTATTCAGTTTTCAAAAGTATAATTTATACATTGTAGCCAAAGTTCTTCTGCCGAATTGGCTAGTTTCCTAGAGAATTAGTTTAGGCTTTTATTTGACAAACTACGGGGAACCTGAAGGTGCAGGGGTAGTCTTGCCAGGCAGCCCCGTCAGCCAGTTTAGGTGCAGTCAGGCACTGCTCTTCACCAGAGGCTTTGTCAGGCCGAGGCATCCCCAGGCTAAACTTTAAGTGGTTGATGACAAAATAGAAAAAGATAATGACAAACTGTCAATATCAAGAGTTCACCCATTCTGCATAGCCAACTTCTAGAGTAGCCATCTAAGCTAATTAGAATTCTAAAAAACTAGAAAAGCTATACATTTAGAGAGTATTCAACCTCTAATATAGTAAACTCAATTGAGAATACTTTGAATTAAATTTACAGTCTATACAAAATTATTAGATTTGATAAATTATAAACTTTCCAATAAAGTTAGACTTAAATATTCTTTTAAGTAATTTATGTATTAAAATTGACACGCACAATCAAATAGTCAGACTGTACCTATCAAACTGTCAACATTAAACATAAGAGTATAAGTAGTTACCCATGTCCAGACAAAGTCATTTGAAACTATATCGAAATTTGTATGGTACATAGTTTAGGGCAAATATCAGTGCTTAAGAAATTAATAGGAGGCTGCCAAAGCCGATTTTAGAGTAAACCTATGATGTCCCAATATCTAATTTTGATTATATTGACCATTTGATTGGGTGCGCCAATTTTGATAAATCACTAAATGAACACTCCTTGATATTTCGAGCCATGCTGCCCCACTAAATACAAACTGAACTTAAAATTACTCAGATTCACTAAACCTTTTAAGCTAAAAGATTCTATAAAAAAAAAAAAAAAAACTAATTCAGCGTTAAAATGAGAAGGAAATCCATTAGGTAATTTTTACATTTTATTAAGTTTTCAAAAAGTAGAATATACACGATTGCCAAAGTTCTTCTGAATTGGCTAGTTATCCAAAGAATTAGTTGTATGCTGGAATTTGACAAACTACTGGGAATCTGAAGGTGCAGGAGTAGTCGTGCCAGGCAGCCCTGCCAGTCAGTTTGTTTAGGTGCACCGCCAGGCACTGCTCGTCACCAGAAGCGTTGTCAGGCTGAGGCCTCCCCAGGCTGAGAGGTAAAGACAGTGGTGAATAACTAAAGCCAGACTATGAAAAATTGGGTATTAAATAGATAGTTCCCATTCTGCATAGCAAACGTGAGTAGCCATCCAAGCCAATTAAGAGTATAAAATGTATAAACTAAATTTACTGAGCATTTAACCTTTTAATAGTCAGCCCAATTGCGAATACTTTTAATTCAATTTTACAGGCAAAACACATGCATTAGATTGCTAAAAAAAGTAAACCGTTTCAAACTATAAAGTAGGGTAATAAAGACTTAATATTTAAGCAAAGCAAAAGTTCAACCAAAACCAACCTTCCAGTGGGTGCCCAGTTCGCGTACGAAATGGAGGCTCCATTACTCCAAGACCATCCCAAATAGTCCAACCGGTTCCCACTAGTCCAGATATAGTCAACATAGTCTGCGAAGGTTTAATTAAATCAGGTATTCTAAAGATTTTTTTTAAAAATTATATAGGCAAGAAAACTAAAAAAAAAATGTTTAATACCGAACAATATCAGCCTTTCAAGATCCGAAAGCAAAATGTCTTACCTTTTTTGGCCATTTCATAATTATATTGAAAAATTTCAGAGTAAAATTAAGAAATTAAAATTATTTGGAGCTAGACTAGAAAAAAAAAAAAAAATAGAAACTTAAAATTTAAAGTTAGATTAGCATTACAAAAATTGGAGACCAAGCCCTTAGTCTATAAATTGGCGCACACACCCTCTCCTATTAGTAAAAAGACAAAGGTTTATCTACTCTAATGCGAGTTAGGAGTGTGAGGACCTATGCCTCAAAGATGACAGATTAACACTCAAAGAGCAGGTTTGAGTATATTTGACTGCCGCCCAGAGGGGGGTTTTACCGTAAAGTAGCTAGTTTCCGTGAGAGTTGTCATGCATAAACAAGATCCAGAGTGTAATACAAGTATGTATCCCTGAAAGGGAGTTATTGAGCTTTCCAATGACACCAAAACCATCCTTCTCCGATCACTAGTAGTCTTGCAACGATAGTGCAACCGAAGGGCAAAAATCTGTAAAATACAGTCATTTTCTTAAATTAGTAAGTGTGAAACGAGTGAGAGGGTAGAGTACAAAGGAGTACATCTCAGTAGCTCCATGGCCACCGTGGCGAGCGGTCATGAGGTAACCTAGGCTCCTCCCACCGCTCTGAGCACATTAAGTGCTCAAAATTGCATTCTACAATAGCAGTGACCAGCCACAGAGGTCACATTTATTTCACTGGACAATAGCCGGGCGCCGCCAAAGAAAGGTTGAAGTAGAGGATATAAATAGAATGAAATTGAATAAGAGAATATAGATTGATTTAGAGTTAACCTCAGGGAAGATGTATAGAGCTAGGAATAAAGGCATATGGGCATTAGTATTGTCAGGGAAGTGATGCACAAGAGTACTTTGTTGGTTTAGACACAGAATGTTCGATCAGAACGGTGCGATTAAATAACTGAATGAGGGGGCCCCCCCTCCCCCTAGGCCCTAAAACTTTTTCAGTTACTCTAGTCAGATCTCAAAACAAAGAACTTTACAACAGAGGCACCATTTGGGATGCGAGACTATCGACATTCTCTGGACAAACTGGTCTCTAGAACTTATATGTATGCAAGGTTAGCTCCTACCAATTCTGGTTTATACCAAGTCTTCAATTTAGAGTTTTTTTATGGCAAATAGGACAGTCTTAAAATGTTAAGATACAAAAATGTAAGGGTCCAATTTAAATTTTATGGACATACTTTAATTAAATTTGCATATTCAAAGCTTAAAAAGTTAATAGTGGAGAAATATACTCACGAGCCTGCATAGCGCTTGCCAGATGAAAGTGCTTTCCTGGAGTCTCTACACTTACAGCCCTAAAGCCATGGCCGAGGATTGCGCAGTAGTCTTGAGCTTGTTGAAAGGTGTAGGTGCGGCCCCAGTCATGGCACCAAGAGAAGTGGTACGCTTCACCATCACGAATAAAGTCCACAATACCATTTACGTTACAAGCAAGGTGTTCAAGACTACCCGAATTAACATCCAAAAACTGAGGCTTGTTTAAATTATTTTGAGTAGTGAAAACTTGCTGGGAAATAAAGGTGTCCGGCTGCGCAGGTTGGAAGGCGAATCTCGGCAGTTCCATCTCAGGCAGCATAATCACTTCAGAAGACTCTTGCTCCTGGGGCTCCGGAAGAATATAGACTTGTGGCTCTGTCCGAGAAGTTTGTGGTCTGAAGATTTGCGATTGTCTATTGAAAGTCTGTTGTGGGGGTTCCTTGAAACTAGTCTGCATGAATTGTTGTGATCCTATGAAAGTATCCGAAACAGCCTGTGGCACGAATACAGGAGGTTGCTGTACGGGTCGAGGGGCAACTGAAGGACGATGAACTACTGATGGTTGAAGTACTCGAGGCTGCATATTTACATGTCTGGAATTGTCCACCCGATCACTATAGCGGTAGCCTTGTTGGCCACACGCTACAGCCACAAGCACCAGAAGTAATACACACTGCATCTATATGGATTGGAAATATATTTAGTCAAATCAGGAACACACTTACCCAAATTGTGAAAACTAATTTTAATCAGAGTAAACTATTAATGACCAAGCGAGATTACCAGTAGTGTTACTATGAATATGCATACATATAATCCACATGCAGAGATAAATATAAAATATTGAAACTTTAATATAAAAGTTTTAATTCAGACCTTAAACTAGTTTTTGAAAATCCGACTTTGGCGATAGTCATTTTAGGTACCATTATAGAGGTCTTCTTATCGAGTTTTATATACAGAATAACATGGGAAATTATCTAGCCATTAACCAACAACCTTAAAAACACACCCTCCCCAAACTAGTGAAGAAGGCTATGATAATCGAGAATGTGGGGTTTCAAGACCAACAATAGGAAGCTAGATTTGACAATCTATTGCAAAGATACAGTGGGTTGAGAGGGGGGTGTGGGCGCTTTTCTCTCATACATTAATTATTTTAAATTCTTATGTTGCAAGTAGTCTACCAAAACCTAGTTATCCATAGCCGAACCGATTGTTGAAAAATACTTAGTTCCCACGGTCCTCTGTATATAAAAACACTTGCGAAAGTTTAAGTTTTTTAAACTCACGATCACTCTGAAGTCAGTAATACCCTACTTTTAATTATTAGCCAGTTAATAAGATTTTATTAGCATAAAATATCTCTTAATTCCATATGCACTTCTAATCGATAGGTTAATCAATTAGACTGAAAAGAAAAAAAATATGGGTGATTGGACCTTTAAGAAGTGTACTCAGGCTTAGTTTTCAAACAATATTAGTTACTCTACTCAAATATTATGAGATGCATAAATAGTATTGCACACCACCTTCGTTACATATGATAATACTCCAAATCAATAATACCGGTATCACTTTAGGAACCGGGTTCCCCATCCAGTTGCAAGTTACTTAGTTAGAAAGTTACACCTCAAAATCGTTTCCTAATCTTATCAATCAATTTCCCAAACTACATATTTACCGTTGTTGTTATCCTGCTGAGGTAGATATCCAGACTGACAGCTACAGTGATCCTCCCAGCCTATGTAACCTCCCCTCGGACGCTGATTGGTTGTTGTCTTCGGCTTGGTGTGATGCCATTGGTCCAGCTTCACACGACACTCGCTAGTTCGGATAGTTCAGCTTAGCCCTATCTGGAGTAAGGCCGGTCTTTTGGGAAACACCCTGTATTACTTCATTGGTTTGAAGATATTAAAATGTTTCACATTATTAGTTTGGCGATCAAATACAATTTCACCACAATTACTATGGGTTTCAGAGGCCGTGTGACATCGTTTTTCGGGAATAACTTATTTTCGAAACAGTTGGATCAGTATGATATTTTGCCAGAGCTTGTTTCACACCATGCCCTAGTTTTCGTTAATATTGTGCATTACCAAAAGTGGAGAATTAAGCCACTTGTCCCTGTATCATGAGGTTAACTCCTTCAGACATATTATGTTCCAGTAAGTCCACCGAGGCAGGCGCCCGGTATCATTGCCACTGCATCACACAACTGTCAAAACCACACTGCTGGCCGTTAGAATTGTCGGAGGAACCTGGGGTTGCCACCAACCGACAGATCTTCATCTAACTTACCGGAATTACTAAGCTCATAACGCTCAATCGCGTCATAAACTTATTGGAGAGGCATGTAGATAAGTCCATATGACGTGATCGCGTCATATGAGTTTTTGGTCATAAGTTCCATATGCAAGGAGTTAAAGTCACACCTGGATGACGAGGAAACGGACAAGGCTACTGTGGCGTACCTGTGGAAATCAACAAACCCATTATTGCTTCTCCATGAAACACAAAAGTTATCACCCACCATTTACCCTTTACATTTAGCCTTTACATTCAAGTTATCTGTCACTATCAAATATAAATATACAAAAAATATGTATTTTTGTATGTTTATATCACATGAAACCCTTGAGCCTTCCGTAATCGGCAATTTTCGATGGCCAACATATTTCCTGCAACCATATCTGGGATCTTTTGCACTGGTATCGGAAACTATGGTGTATTCAAGCTAACCTGGCAGAATTTGGTAATGCTGTCTTTCTAGACATATGTATAGCCAATATTAACAGAGATGGATCGTTTTTCTAGATCCCCTTCTCCATCATGCTTAGCTCCATTAGTTTTCAAATTTTAAGAGGTTTGCTCCATTAGTTTGTCGATTTTAAGACCTTCCGCTCCATTTCCTTGTCAATATTAAGACCTTTCATGCTATTTAGGTGTCGATTTTCTTCCTGGCGAACGATAGTAAGCCTGTCATTTTGGAACATTTTCTACCGAAAAATGTACACATTAATCTAGAAAGGGTATATAATGGATGTTTTTTTTATGTTTGATGGAGGTATAGGGAGGAAACCAGAAAAATAATATAAAAATAATATATAATACAAAATTATTAATAATAAATATATAATAAAAGTGGGGATTGGGCCTGCGTATATACTGTATGTAGATAGATAGATAGTTTGGATACACTATAGATTGAAGATAGAGGAACTTAGGTGACGTGGCAATATTGTTCATTTACATCATAAGCCACTCTACCAGTGTTGAGGATAATATTTGAGGGAGAATAAGCTTGTGCGATTTGACCTTTTGATGATTATGACTCATTATGACAGTTTATTCTGGCTATCATTAGACTATTTTATACAGCTTAGGAAGAATCTGTGGGAATCAATTGGTTAAAGACTATCGCAATTAACCCTCTAACTTCCATATACCCATCCTAATCTGAATATAATCGTGTAATAATAAACAGAAACGGAATGCATAATCGGATCTTAAAAGTGTTAATCGGCTGCTGAAAGTCATTGTTTCTTAGGAAATGAGTGATAAGTTGTGAAAGAGAACTTAATTTCGTTCACCAATGCGCTGAATTCATGAATAATATTATAGTCGAATACATTTTCCATACCCACCCTTGCTTCGAAACCTACACTGCAAACAATGAAGTGCATAAACCAATAATTTTCATAATATTTTGGTCACTATTAGACGATTAGTTTAACTTATAATCAACCTTTAGGACTCAAAATGGGTAACTAAGATCTCATTAAACCCTCTTAATGACATAAGTCCTTCTTAAGCTGCATACAATAGTATAATTTTATCCAGTATCAACGGTAAGAAGGCATTATGGTGCTGAAGGGGTTAAATGCATAATTCTAGACATTGTAATAACAGATACCAGATTCGAATCATTTCAGGATAGATTCATATGAATCTAAGACAATAAACATTCTACCCTGGTTCAAATGCTTCAAGCCAGTTTACGATCGAGCCAGATCTGTACACCCTTCTGAATCATTGAATCGTTAACCCCTTCTGTACCGGCGACGTCTTATTAACTATATTCTGGCTTCTGTTAGACGATTGTACTCACTTTTAATTGGGCTTTCAGCAAATAACAGGGTTCTAACTATCTCACTTAACCCTTTTGACTACCACAGATCCTTCTTTAAATGCATAGAATCGTGTATAATTATATGATTAGAATATAATTAAAAATACGTCGCCGGTACGCATAATTATAGCCCAACTGTATTATGGTTCGGCACCGCTGGTGAGAACGGTTCCGCGCGGCCTATTTAATGGCTAACTCAGCTAAACTCGCGCATATTTTACCGTACCGTATGGCGCGGCAAAGAGAAGACAGAATGAGACCAGTTTTAAATCTTATATATTTTATTAGTTAGGTTAGGTTAGGTTAAATGGTATACATCCTGTTTAGATAGATAGAAATATATATATATATATATATATATATATATATATATATATATATAACGATATGTATACTATTGTAAATATGTTATGTTTAACTAATAAAATATATAAGATTTAAAACTGTGGTCTCATTCGGTCTTCTCTTTGCCGCGCCATACGGTACGGTAAAATATGCGCGAGTTTAGCTGAGTTAGTAATTGAACAAATGGACATGACTGAATATTTTTAGAAACATACAACCAATGCAAGCCCCACAGATAACAGAAAAAGAAGTGGAAGAAACCTTGAAGAAGCTAAAGAACAAGAAAGCAGCAGGGCCAGACGGAATTAAACCAGAATGTTTCAAATCAATAACAAAAAGCAAAATATGTCTACAAAATTTAACAGAATGTCTAAATAATATTTTATCTGAAGGAGAAGTTCCAGGGACATGGAAAAACTCGAGAACAAAAATGATCCCAAAAACAAATAAACCAACCGTAAATAATCTTCGTCATTTCCCTAACAAATGTAGCATACAAGATATTTATGTCAATAATAAAAAACAAAATAGAAAAACAAATCAAAGATAACCATCTAGACAGCGAAATGCAAGCAGGCTTCTCCCAAGGAAGAAGGATAGAGGATAACCTGCTAATCTTAAAGTACTGTGTAGAGTCGAGTTATAAAGAAAAACTCCCATTAATTATAGCGGCAATAGACTTCCAAAAAGCCTATGACTCTATAAAAAGAGAAAAAATCATAGAAACATTAAAATCACTACGAACACATGAGAATATAATAGACAAAATAGAAGAAATATATGTTGGGGACAAGACAACAATAAAATTAAGTAAAAATATACAAAAGGAAATAGAAGTAACAAGCGGAATAAGACAAGGATGTACAGCGTCAACTACCTTATTTAAACTAGTTACATTAAAAATAATTCAACAATTAGAAAGTACAGGCCTAGGTTTCAGAAATGAGAAAATTAGATTTAATACTCTTTTCTTTGCTGATGATGGCTTGCAATTCTCCCAATCCCTGACAGAGGCAAAGGCAAATATCAAAAACCTTATAAAAAACAGGAAAAAAGTGTGGCCTGGAAATAAATAAGTTGAAAAGTAATTTTATGATATTCAATATGAAAGAACAACCAAGCAGCATCGAGGATATAGACTTAGTAGAATCAATCAAATATTTGGGAGTAACAATCACAAATAAAAGACTGCTATAAAGTACACAAAAAAAAGATAAATAAAGCACAAAGGTTAGCAAATCTCACACACTCAGTAACAGCAAGGAGTTGTAATAAGATGTTAATTGGGAAAACATTCTGGAAAAGTTTAGCTCTACCTGGAATCCTATATGCAGCTAGTGTTCTGGAGTACAACAAAGAAAGAAAAAAAACTACAACGAATAGAAAATTCTGTTTATAGGATGATATTGGGAAGATCTAAAGGAACCCCAATTAGCTGTCTTCGAGGAGAAGTAGGAGCATCCGTGTTAAAATCAAAACTAATGAGATAAAGACTACAATACTTACAAGGCATAATGAACGGTGATGGAAATCAGAATGCTATATGAAATAATTGAAGAAGGATTAGAGGAGAATAATAATAAATGGGTAAAAGAATGCAATAGGTGTCTAAAGGAGCTTAACATAAAAACAAAACTGAGCAGGATGACAAAGACAGAACTGTGTAAGAAGATCTATGAATGGGATACACAAATGTGGCAAAAAGACATTGAATAAAAAAAAAAGTCTAAACATTTACAATTAAATAAAAAAAGAAATTGGGGGAGAAGATGAAGTATATGACAACACAGCAGCCTCAGTCATATGTTTTTAAATGCAGATCAAACACCCTAAACCTAGAAGACCGAAAAAGATTTAAGGATACAAAATGCAGACTGTGAAAAAGATAGAAAACTTGATACATTTTATCCTGGAATGTGAAGAATATAATGAAATTAGGACAAAAATAACAAGATTACACAGGCCATATATCCAAGACACTGAAAAACTTATAGGAGAGTTATTCAAGAAAGAAGGAAACGGAGATAAAACAATACTTACATAGATGTTGGAAAAGGAGAGAAAAAGAGGAGAAAATAACTTGACGAAAGAACAGAAAATAAGAACACAGGAAACATTAGGAGAGCTAAAGTGTCTTAAAAATTTATAAAAAATGTAAAAGAAAGTAAGAAAAGTGTAACAATTAAAGTTCTAATACTAGAAAAATAGAAAAAGAAAAAACAAAAAGTGACAATATATTTTGGAAAACCTGTAAATTTATAGAAAATAAGGACCCCAGTAAGAAGATTAAGAAATACATCTACAGTGAAGAAAGAAAACTGGGGAAGGTGTAAGAAGACCAACAAGGGGCCGATACTTAAGGCTATCCCTCAACATAATCATCAATAGGCCGCGCGGAACCGTCCTCACCCGTGGTGCCGAACCATAATACAGTTGGGCTATATGCCGCCGGTACAGATGCGGTTAAAGGGGATATGGGCCAGTTTTCTGGACCACTTTCTCACTCATATTTAGCCCCATTAATTTTGAGATCTTAAGGCGTTCGGCCAATTAGTTTGACGATTTTAACACTTTTCGCCCCATTTTTTTTGTCAATTATAAACCTTTCGGGCTGATCTATCAGAGTGAAAGCTGAACATTCTGTCATACCCATAGCTCTGACTGTTCCTTTTACTTATATATTTTCTAGATCTCAAGTGACTGCATCTCTTCCGTGGATTGAC
>JBAKBP010002621.1:86410-172140 GCA_037953745.1 Lithodes maja
ATATATATTATATATATATATATATAATACTATATATATATATATATATATATATATATATATATATATATACTATATATATATATATATATATATATATATATATATATATACTATATATATATATATATATATATATATATATATATATACTATATATATATATATATATACTATATATATATATATATATATATATATACTATATATATATATATATACTATACATATATATATATATATATATATACTATACATATATATATATATACTATATATATATATATAGTATATAGTATAGCTCTGTCTTGAGTCTGCTACCCCCAAAATGGGGATTGGGCCTGAGCATATAGATAGATAGATAGATATATATATACTATATATACTATATATATATATATTATATATATATATATATATATATATATATATATATATATAATATAATTTATATAATTTAGTTAATAACTACCAAAGTAACCTATGAGAAAACAAATTCACATTTGTAACTACTAAACATTCCAGACATTTATATATCTTAAAGATACTTATCAATGGAAATTTACAAAAAATTCCTCAAGTTTTTAACCAAAATTCTATACGATCACTTAAACTTTTATTTTAAGCCAATAGATTCTAGATTAGTTTTCTTTTCAAATTAGCTTTACAATGAAAACTATTAGGTAATTTTTAGACCTTTTATTAAGTTTTCAAAAGTATAATCTATACATGGTAGCCAAAGTTCTGCCGAATTGGCTAGTTTTCTAGAGAATTAGTTTTATGCTTTTATTTGACAAACTACGGGAAACTTGAAAGTGCAGGGGTAGTCTTGCCAGGCAGCCCCGTCAGCCAGTTTGTTTAGGTGCAGTCAGGCACTGCTCTTCACCAGAGGCTTTGTCAGGCCGAGGCATCCCCAGGCTAAACTTTAAGTGGTTGATGACAAAATAGAAACACATCAAAAGTCAATATCAAGAGTTCACCCATTCTGCATAGCTAACTTCTAGAGTAGCCATCTAAGCCAATTAGAATCCTAAACAAATTAGAAAAGCTATACATTTAGCGAGTTTTCAACCTCTAAAATAGTCAGCCCAATTGATAATACTTTGAATTAAATTTAGTCATTACAAAATTATTAGATTTGATAAATTGGTAAACTTTCCAATAAAGTTAAAGACTTAAATGCTTTTAAGTAATTAAAGTATTAAAATTGGCACGCACAATCAAATAAGTCAGACTGTACCTATTAAACTGTCAACATTCAACATAAAAAAGTAGTTTTTGTTCCCAAAGATGCCTGGCCTAACAGCCCCGAGTCCCTGAGGAAGGCCATGGCCACGATCGGGCTTTCCCACAGAGCTCTCATTGAGTGTAGATTGTGTTGTTGGCGTAAGTGGTTGTGTGAAATGCAGTCTTCTATGATGAGTTTAATGGTATGGGGTGCAGAGTTACATCCCGGGCAGGCGTCGACAACGGAGTCATCCAGTCTCTTCCGATAGCTCAGGAGAGCTGGATGGTGTCCGCATATCAGCCTGGCCAGGTGGACTGCCCTCGCTAGGAAGGGAGGATTCTGAAGGATGGATTTCGCGAAGTCGTGCATGCAGCTGCATGTGGTCTGTGAGCGAGTGGATGGATCTGTGAGAGATAAGAGTATAGATGTGCTTCTGGAAGTTGGTTCGGGGTGGGCAGGGAGAAAGAGAAGACAATAATTGTGTGTGATACCGTGTGCGGAGTGTTGTTTTGATATTTATTGGCGTCTGTGGGTGTGTTGCCATGTAGTTTAGTGGGTAGTCTTGGTTCGTGGAGGCTGCTGCCAGGAATTGAGTGCCTCTCATGTCCAGATGGTCTGACTTAAGAGGATTTTGGTTTCTTGATGTAGGTGATCTGTGGGTGCAGTAGCTGTGCAGCCTGTAATGATCTTCAGGGCTTTGTTTTGAATAGTCTGTAAGGTCTTATGAAGAGTTTCAGCTAGGTTAGAAGCCCAGGCTGGGCTTGCGTATTCCATCACTGATCTTACGTATTGTTTATATACTGTGGTGGTAGTTTCTTTGTGGTGTCCAAATTTTGTGTGAGCAAGTGACCCGAGGGCATTAAGTCTGGGTGTCAGTTTCTTTTTAATGTTTGTGGTGTGCCGTTTGAATGTCATAAGAGCATCATATGTTACTCCTAGGATTTTGGGTGTGTGTGCATGCGTTAGGGGTGGGTTGTTTATGGCGAGTTGAGGGATGTATTAGTGTTCTCTTGTCCAACTTGTGAGCAGGGTTGCGGTGGATTTGGTTGGGGCTAGATTAAGTCTAAGTAGAAGTAGTTACCCATGTCCATTCAAGTCATTTGAAACTAGATAACATTTGTATGGTATAGTTTAGGGTAAAAATCAGTGCTTAAGAAATTGATAAGGGTCTGCCAAAGCCTATGTAGAGTAAACCTATGATGTCCCAAAATCTAATTTTGATTATATTTACCATTTGATTGGGTGTGCCAATTTTGATAAATCACTAAATGAAATGATATTTCGAGCCATGCTGCCCCACTAAACACAAACTGAACTTAAAATTTCCTCAGATTCACTGAACCTTTTAAGCTAAAAGATTCTATAAAAAAAAACTCAATTCAGCGTTAAAATGAGAAGGAAATCCATTAGGTAATTTTTAAATTTTATTAAGTTTTCAAAAAGTATAATATACAGGATTGCCAAAGTTCTTCTGAATTGGCTAGTTAACCAAAGAATTAGTTGCATGCTGGAATTTGACAAACTACTGGGAATCTGAAGGTGCAGGAGTAGTCGTGCCAGGCAGCCCTGCCAGTCAGTTGGTTTAGGTGCACTGCCAGGCAATGCTCGTCACCAGAGGCGTTGTCAGGCTGAGGCATCCCCAGGCTGAAAGTTATAGACAGTGGTGAATAACTAAAGCCAGACTATGAAAAATTGGGTATTAAATAGATAAAAGTTCCCCCATTCTGCATAGCAAATGTGAGTAGCCATCCAAGCCAAATAAGAGTATAAAATGTATAAACTAAGTTAACCGAGCATTTAACCTTTTAATAGTCATCCCTATGCAAATACTTTAATTAAATTTTACAGGTAAAACACAAGCATTAGATTGCTAAAAAAAGTGCACCGTTTAAAATTATAAAGTAGGGTAATAAAGACTTAATATTTAAGCAATGCAAAAGTTTAACTAAAACCAACCTTCCAGTGGGTGCCCAGTTAGTGTACGAACTGGAGGCTCCATTACTCCAAGACCATCCCAAATAGTCCAACCGGTTCCCACTAGTCCAGATATAGTCTACATAGTCTGCGAAAGTTTAATTAAATCAGGTATTCTAAAGAATATATTTTTTAAATTATATAGGCAAGGCAACTTTAAAAAAAAATTTTTTAATACCGAACAATATCAGCCTTTCAAGATCCGAAAGCAAAATGTCTAACCTTTTTTAGTAATTTCATAATTATATTGCAAAATTTAAGAGTGAAATTAAGAAATTAAAATTATTTAGAGCTAGACAAAAAAAATAAATAAATCTAGAAACTTAAAATTTAAAGTTAGACTAGCATTACAAACATTAGAGACCGAGACCTTAGTGTATAAATTGGCGCACGCACCCTCTCCGATTAGTAAAAAGACAAAGGTTTATCTAATCTAATGCGAGTTAGGAGTGCGAGGACCTATGCCTCAAAGACGCGACTGGTTAGCACTCAAAGAGCAGGTGGGAGTATATTTGTCAGTGCCGCCCAGCGGGGGGTTTTACCGTAAACTAGCTAGTTTCGGTGCTAGTTTTCATGCATAAACTAGAGCCAGTGCGTAATACAAGTATGTATTCCTGAAAGGCAGTTATTCAGCTTTTCAATGACACCAGAACCATCCTTCTACGATCACTGGTTGTCTTGCAACGATAGTGCAACCTAAGGGCAAAAATCTGTAAAATCCAGCAATTTTTTTAAATTATTAAGTGTGAAATGAGTGAGAACGGGTAGAGTACAAAAGAGGAAATCTCAGTAGCTCCACTGCCACTATGGCGAGCGGTCATGAGGTAACCTACGCTCCTCCCACCGCTCCGCGTACACATTACGTGCTCAAAATTGCACTCTTAACAATAGCAGTGACCCGCCACATATGCCACATTAATTTCACTGGACAATAGCCGGGCACCGCCAAAGAAGGGTTGAAGTGGAGGATATCAATAGAATCAAACTTAATGAGAAGAGACTATAGATTGATGTGGAGTTAACCTCAGGGACGAGGTATCGAGCTAGGAATAAAGGCATATGGGCATTAGTAGTGTCAGGGAAGTGATGCACAGGAGAGAACTTAGTTAGTTTGGACACAGAATGTTCGATCAGAAGAGAGATGAAATACCGGAATTAATGGACCCCCCCTCCCCCCTAAGACTTTTTATCAGTTACTCTAGTCAGATCTCAAAACAAAGAACTTTACAACAGAGACACCGTTTGGGATGAGACTAACTACATTCTCTGGACAAACTGGTCTCTAGAACTTTATGTATGCAAAGTTAGCTCCTACCAATTCTAGTTTATACCAAGTCTTCAATTTAGAGTCTTTATGGCAAATAGGATAGTCTTAAAATGTTAAGATACAAAAATGTAAGGGTCCAATTTACATTTTATGGACATACTTTAATTAAATTTGCATATTCAAAGCTTAAAAAGTTAATAGTGGAGAAATATACTCACGAGCCTGCATAGCGCTTGCCAGGTGAAAGTGCTTTCCTAGAGTCTCTACACTTACAGCCCTAAAGCCATGGCCGAGGATTGCACAGTAGTCTTGAGCTTGTTGAAAGGTGTAGGTGCGGCCCCAGTCATGGCACCAAGAGAAGTGGTACGCTTCACCATCACGAAGAAAGTCCACAATACCATTTACGTTACAAGCAAAGTGTTCAAGACTACCCGAATTAACATCCAAAAACTGAAGTTTGTTTAAATTATTTTGAGTAGTAAAAACTTGCTGGGAAATAAAGGAGTCCGGCTGCGCAGGTTGGAAAGCGAATCTCGGCGGTTCCATCTCAGGCAGCATAATCACTTCAGAAGACTTGCTCCTGGGACTCCGGAAGAATATAGACTTGTGGCTCTGTCCGAGAAGTTTGTGGTCTGGTGAAGATTTGCGATGGTCTATTTGAAAGTCAGTTTCAGGGGTTCCTTGAAACTAGTGCGCATGCATTGTTGAGATCCTATGAAAGTATCCGAAATAGCCTGTGGCACGAATACAGGAAGTTGCTGTACGGATAGAGGGGCAACTGAAGGACGATGAACTACTGATGGTTTAAGTACTTGAGGCTGCGTATATGAAAGTCTGGAATTGTCCACCCGATCACTATAGCGGTAGCTTTGTTGGCCACACGCTACAGCCGCAAGCGCCAGAAGTAATACACACAGCATCTATATAGATTGAAAATATATTTAGTCAAATCCGAAAGACACTTTCCCGAATTGTGAAAACTAATTTGAATCAGAGTAAACTATTAATGACTAAGCAAGATTACCGGTAGTGTTACTATGAATATGCATACATATAACCCACATGCAAAGATAGATATAAAATATTGAAACTAATATAAAAGTTTTAATAATTCGGACCTTACAACACTATAGTTTTTGAAAATAAAGACTTCAGCGACAGTTATTTTAGGTACCATTATAGATTTCTTAGAGTTTTATATACAGAGTAACAAGAGAAATTATCTAGCCATTAACCAACAACTTTAAAAACACACCCTCCCCCCAAACTAGTGAAGAAGGGTATGATATTCGAGAAGGTGGGGTTTAAGACTAACAATAGGAAGCTGGATTTGACAATCTATTGCCACGAGATACAGTGGGTTGAGAGGGGTGTGTGGGCACTTTTCTCCCCATACATTAATTAGTTTAAATTCTTATGTTGCAAGTAGTCTACCAAAACCTAGTTAACCATAGCCGAACCGATTGTTGAAAAATACTTTGTTCCCACAGTACTCTGTATATGAACACACTATTGCTAAAGTTAAGTCTCTAAACTCACGATCACACTTAAGTCAGTAATACCCTACTTTTAATTAGCCAGTTAATAGATTGTATTAGCATGAAATATCCCTCTTAATTCCGCATGTCCTAATCCGATAGGATTAATCAATTAATAGACTGAAAAGAAAAACAATAAGAGTGATTAGACCTTTAACCCGGGAACTGCGGGAAGACTCTTTAGAGTTCGGCCGGCGGACTGCGGGAAGACTCTCTGGAGTAAGTAAAACTAAAAATCAACTTTTTACATCGAAAAAAAAATATTTTTTATTTTATTTTTTTTTTTTTTTTTTTTTTTTTTTTTGGCCCCTGGGCCATGCAAAATCTCAGTCCTCTACCTCCCCTCCTTCCCCACTTTCCTCCTATTCCTCAGTTATCACCTATTTTCCCTATTATTCCCTTATTCTGAGGTATATTTTCGTGCTAACATTAGCGAGTTGCAAGCAGGGTGTTGTCATCACTGATGGCCATCGAGTGCAAGAGAGAGAGAGAGAGTATCGATCGACTGTGTCTCAGTGGCCTTGGGGGAAATTGGCGGGAAAGGAGCTTGCCTCACCCATAGATTATACAACTCGCGGGCTATATCTCCGATTTTGACCATCCAAACGCTGTTTTCACTCGTTTTATTGTTGTTTCAGGTTAATACCTTTATAATCAACCCATAATAGGCGCATATGGATAATTATTAATGCTATTAATGGTACAATGAATATTTTAGTGACGAAAAACCTCAAATACGTCAGCACAGGGGGAGATTTTCATTTACCCCCGTGCGCACTTCAGAGGTTAAGGAGTGTACTCAAACTTAGTTTTATACAATATTAGTTGCTCTAATCTAATAGGAGATAAATCAATAGTATTGCACACCACCTTCGTTACACATATTATACTCCAAATCAATAATACCGGTATCACTTTAGGAACCGGGTTCCCCATCCAGTTGCAAGTTACTTAGTTAGAAAGTTACACCTCAATAGTGTTTCCTAATCCAATCAATCAATTTCCCAAGCTACATTTTTACCATTGTAGTTAACCTGCTGAGATAAAGATCCAGACTGCCAGCTACAGTGATCCTCCCAGCCTATGTAACCTCCCCTCGGACGCTGATTGGTTGTTGTCTTCGGCTTGGTGTGATGCCATTGGTCCAGCTTCACACGACACTCGCTAGTTTGGATAGTTCAGCTTAGCCCTATCTGGAGTAAGGCCGGTCTTTTGGGGAACACCCTGTATTACTTCATTGGTTTGAAGATATTAAAATGTTTCACATTATTAGTTTGGCGATTAAATACAATTTCACCACAATTACTATGGGTTTCAGAGGCCGTGTGACATCGTTTTTCGGGAATAACTTATTTTCGAAACAGTTGGATCAGTATGATATTTTGCCAGAGCTTGTTTCACACCATGCCCTAGTTTTCGTTAATATTGTGCATTACCAAAAGTGGAGAATTAAGCCACTTGTCCCTGTATCATGAGGTTAAAGTCACACCTGGATGACGAGGAAACGGACAAGGCTACTGTGGCGTACCTGTGGAAATCACCAAACCATTATTGCTCCTCCATCAAACACAGCAGTTATCACCCACCATTTACCCTTACTGTCGCCTTTACATTCAAGTTATCTGTCACTATCAAATATAAATATACAAAAAATATGTATTTTTTGTATCTTTATATCACATGAAACCCTTGAGCCTTCCATAATCGGCAATTTTCGATGGCCAACATATTTCCTGCAACCATATATGTGATCTTTTGCACTAGTATCGGAAACTATGGTGTATTCAAGCTAACCTGGCTGAATTTGGTAATGCTGCCTTTCTACACATATATAGCCAATATTAAGGAGAGATGGATCGTGTTTCTAGATCCCCTTCTCCATCATGCTTAGCTCCATTAGTTTTCAATTTTTAAGATGTTTGCTCCATTAGTTTGTCGATTTTAAGACCTTCCGCTCCATTTCCTTGTCAATATTAAGACCTTTCATGCTATTTAGGTGTCGATTTTCTTACTGACGAACGATAGTAAGCCTGTCATTTTGGAACATTTTCTACCGAAAAATGTACAAATTAATCTAGAAAGGGTATATAATGGATGTTTTTTTTAAAGTTTGATGGAGGTATAGGGAGGAAACCAGAAAAATAATATAAAAATAATAAATAATACAAAATTATTAATAATAAATATATAATAAATATTATATACAAAATAATAATAGAGGCGGCGTTCCACGAGCAGTTTAGCAAGGCAATATAGGAAGAATAGCAAGGCAGCGTTACCCATTTCCACCACGTTAGTGTTCATTGTTTTCTGTTGTGTTTTGTGTTGTCCCTATTCTTGCCTGTCTTGAGTTCTTCCCCCCCCCCCAAAAAAAAAAAAATAGGAAAAGTGGGGATTGGGCCTGTGTATATACTGTATGTAGATAGAAAGATAGATAGTTTGAATACACTATAGATTGAAGATAGAGGAACTTAGGTGACGTGGCAATATTATTCATTTACATCATAAGCCACTCTACCAGTGTTGAGGATAATAATTGAGAGAGAATAAGCTTGTGCGATTTGACCTTTTGAGGATTATGACTCATTATGACAGTTTATTCTGGCTATCATTAGACCATTGTTTACAGCTTAGGAAGAATCTGTGGGAATCAATTGGTTAAAGACTATCGCAATTAACCCTCTAACTTCCATATACCCATCCTAATCTGAATATAATCGTGTAATAATAAACAGAAACGGAATGCATAATCGGATCTTAAAAGTGTTAATCGGCTGCTGAAATTCGCTGTCTTCGTGGTGCAATGCATAAGTGTGTTGATTTTCGGTGTGAGCATCCTAGGTTCGAATCCCCGGACTGCCACATGTGTTTGTTAATTTCATTAATCGAGTTTAGGAGTAAAGTTGGTTAGTGGAGAGAACATAATAATTTCTAAGGAAATGAGTGATAAGTTGTGAAAGAGAACTTAAAATGGCTCAGTTTCTTTTAATGTCTTGATTGCTTCTATTAATTTCGCTCACCAATGCGGTGAATTCATGAATATAGTCGAATACATTTTCCGTACCCACCCTTGCTTCGAAACCTACACTGCAAACAATGAAGGGCATAAACCAATAATTTTCATCATATTTTGGTCACTATTAGACGATTAGTTTAGCTTATAATCTACTTTTAGGACTCAAATGGGTAACTAAGATCTCATTAAACCCTCTTAATGACATAAGTCCTTCTTAAGCTGCATACAATAGTCTAATTTTATCCAGTATCAACGGGAAGAAGGCATTATGGTGCTGAAGGGGTTAAATGCATAATTCTAGACATTGTAATAACAGATACCAGATTCGAATCAGTTCAGGATAGATTCATATGAATCTAAGAGACAATAAACATTCTACCCTGGTTCAAATGCTTCAAGCCAGTTTACGATCGTGAGCCATAATATCTGCACACCCTTCTGAATCATTGAATAGTTAACCCCTTCTGTACCGGCGACGTCTTATTAACTATATTCTGGCTTCTGTTAGACGATTGTATTCACTTTTAATTGGGTCTTCGACAAATAACAGGGTTCTAACTATCTCACTTAACCCTTTTGACTACCACAGATCCTTCTTTAAATGCATAGAATCGTGTATATATGATTAGAATATAACTAAAAAGACGTCGCCGGTACAGATGCGGTTAAAGGGGATATGGGCCGGTTTTCTGGACCACTTTCTCCCTCATGTTTAGCCCCATTAGTTTTGAGAACTTAAGGCGTTCGGCCAATTAGTTTGACGATTTTAACACTTTTCACCCCATTTCGTTGTCAAATTTAAAGGTGGGTGTGCATGCTATTATTTTCCTCCACAATCATTACCGGCAGTGTGCACTATAGCTTTTGGTGCAATATTTTCTGCTACAATGGCTTAATTATTAATTTTATATAATGGCTAAAATAGGATATGGGTGACACTTTTCTGGAATCGGAGTTTAAGCGCTCTGATGACGTATGCCCAGCAACACAACAACTCTTCTGATAGGTGGAAATGGAGGATAGTGACAGTAGTTCCGATTCGTTTGCCAATACTGAGGGTGATAACCGTGATTATGGCGAAGAATCTCAAGTGATGAATATTGGTGGTGTCCAGGCTTATATGTATGAACCTGTAGGACGAGATCCAGCAGCAGGAGAGGAGGGAATGAATGAATGAATATGGGGATAGAAAAGTGTGAAGGATATAAGACTTGTAGTAGAAGATATAGGTGGGGGAGATATGGAAGTAAAGTAGTAGGTAAAAGCTTGCAGGCGGTCTGCATTGCTGTTTTTTCATTTTAGTTGAGTGCGTTTTCACTGTAGAAGATTTCTCTGGCGCAGACACTCTGAGAACTGTCTGTTGATCTCTGGTGAGGGGCAGTTTCCTTCTGCCGCAGCTGCCTTGATCTTCTTGGTCAGCTCGGCAAAGGTCTTCTGGAGCTCGTCAGCAGTGGCCCCCAAGTCGACATCTCCATCATCTTCCTCGATCCCCTCGACGTCGATTTCTTCTCCGATGGTGGACTCGGTGTACTCCGTCGACGCAGGGGAGGAGGCTGCCACCGGATGGTCAGTGGTGGTTGGTGATGGAGTGGAGGCTGCTGCAGGTCCTGCACAGTTGGTTGGTGATGGTGGTGGAGAGTCAGAAACTGCTGCAGCAGGAGGTGGTGGCGTGGGCTTTGAGAGAGGCTTCTGGAGATCCAGTCGCCTTCTCTGGTGGCTTCTTGGCCTCATAGCTTGAGTGGGAATGAGGCTGGGTGGTGAAGATGGTCCTGGAAGAGGCGGGATGATGATGGGAGGGAGGTTGTTTGCCTTCAGGAGTGTAGGTAGGTACTCCTGAAGCAGCTTGTGATTCCCTTTGCAGAGGGTCACTACAGTTGTAACAACAACCTGGATCAAATCCGGTGTTGAACAACTGACTGCTGCTGTGGCTTGGTGGTAGTCCTCTCTCTTGCCTCTTCTACCGTGTGTTGAACCCTTCAGGATCTCTCCATCAGGGCCCATGACATTGATGGCCTCATCTCCTCTTGATGGTGAATGATACCCTCTCATTGGTGGCAAGAGAGGGCACATGATGGAGAGGATTAGGTTTGGAGATGCCAGTGAATTGAACAAAGATGTCCCCTCCACTATATATAATGAAACCATAGCCCTGTTTAACATTATACCACTTAACGTGGCCAGTGAGCTTGGTGGTGGCACTGGGAGAATCAGGCATGTTGATTGGCTGGCTGATCTCTGCTGGCTGGCTCTGCCAGGAGGGAGAAGCAGCTGCAGCTGTACTTGTACCTGAGGTGGCACCAAATCAACAGCGTCTGAATATGCAGGCCACTGAATGGTAATTATAAACCTCTATTATATAATTGTGTGATCCCACGTCATAGACTGTGATTAAAGAAGTGTTTTCCCAATTTGTATAGCTTATAGATTAGGCTATATAGCCTACCGGGTATAGCCTAATATATTTATCAGTGTTTACTTTATGACAACAATTTGTTGGTGTATGTAATATTTAGGACAATCACAGCTTTTGGTGATATTTATTTACTCTTAGAAACATCACTGACACGAATGTAGCCTAGCCTATTACACTACTCGGAGCCGCGGCGGACGCTAGTGATCATGTCCCCGTCTATTTTGACTGCATTTGGATACAATAATGAAAGCCCGCCCCTCACGCCTCCATGACTTATTGTCATCATCATATACATTGCCAACAGGGTGCAAATAACAGAAAAAATCGCCATAAAAATAGACGGGAACTTAACCGCGGCGATCGACTTATGTAAACATAATGACCGTACGCCTGGTCACTACATATTATCCTTCCCAACAATTTTTTTTTTTTTTTTTTTTTTTTTTTTTTTTTTTTTTTAGCCTAGTTGCTAGTAGTTGAATTTCAGTCAATAAATTTCTTTAGCCTAGGTTAGGCCTATATCCATCGACGCTGACTGTATAATTTGGGCTAGGCTTAAGTTAGCCCATATTATCCACTCTCCTGACTCCTGAAATTGGCAAGCACTTAGGCCTAGACTAGAGCCTACCGGCCTACATGCACATTTTCCTTAATTTCGGATCTTACTAGCCTAGGCTAATTCTATTTCTGTCACTAAGCTAGTTAGGTAGGCTATCTAAAATATCATAATTCGCTAATGCCTGGTAGCCTACCGTACTTTATGGAAAGATGTACCCAATGCTGTACAGGGAAATTTCCCCACCCCAAAAAACTATCACTCACTTCTTGGACTTGACGCTTCCTTGCAGCTGGTCTCTGCTCTGATGACACTGTAGGAACACTTGTAGCACATGTACCTGCAGGGTAAATTGTGGGTATGGCATCAGCTTTTAGGTATAAGCATCTAGCCATACCCATACTCCACCGCACTTTATTGTCAAAGCATTCATCAAGAAAATGTCCATTGCATATGAAGCTTGTTTTGGGCTTTGCCTCCCACACTCTGGTTCTTTGTATAAACTTCACCCATCTGTTACAATGGTATGGATCACTTGGAAACTTGTGTAGTGCTATGTTTGGTCCAGGGATGTTGCTACACCCGAAAACAGCACACCTATTCACCATTGTTGCTATACTTGCTGACGTTTACTTCCCAAATATTGGCCAGGGCCTACGTCACATCCTCACGTGAGTACTAGTTGCAAGGGGTCGCAATTCAATATATATTTTTGATTTGTTCTCTAATATTGAAGATTAGTTTTGATAAAGGAGTAGTCAGGTTGATTACTGGAGATCTAAACATCTCTTTAAATACTGTTACGGCTGGATCGGCAATACATATTCGGGATTCTTGATCGTAGGACAGAAATGGCTTATGTGACAACGACACGCTCGATTCCAGTCCCAAATACTATTATGCTCCAGACAACAAAAGCACCAACGCCCTACAGAGTTATCGTCTATGGTAACGAGGTACCTTAACTCGGCGAAAGTGTACAACAGGGGTAGGCTATGAGGCTAAACTCCCTCAGACATTTATAGGTTACGTTATGACTAAAGAAATGCAATACTCAAGAAACTACGTTAATATTAAGCCTCTAATAATGTAGAATAGAAGCAGGCTAAAGGTATGACAGTGAAATGCTAAATGACAAATGTACACGCCTACTTGAAAGTGCGTGCACTAGAATAACTGTCCCCTACTAACATGCACTAGCATGTAGCATACAAGATGTTCATGATCCAGTAGATACCTAATAATACACATGGAAGGAACATAAATAGTAGTCACTTATTATAATAATGAATCTATACTTGGAATAACTAAAAGGTTGCAGGCAACAGTACTGCGCCGGTAGCCTACTACCGCATAGGCTACTTCGCTTCTCTCACTCTGTCTCCCCTCTGAGTCCGTATGCGCCCTACGCAACGGAACTCCGGACACAGCAGCAAAACGACAGTGCAGTTAATTGATACATGAAAGTATTAATAGTGTTGTCTTGTGTGTGAGTAATGTGTATTGTAAAGTGTTACATACATAAACTTAAAGAGAGCTGCAATGCATAGTAAAATAAAGATATCACCCACTCATCATCCCCATGTGTTCTAGCTAGCAGGCCAAGTCACAGGAACAACGAGTCCCAGCACCGAAAGCGAGAACCCAGGAAAAGACTGCAGAGAACACAAGGACAGATAAATTACGTTACTCTACTATACCGGCACTACGAGCGAGCTGTAGTCTCTGGTACTGCACTCGCTCCTGGCTCGGTAGGCAAATCAAGGCTAAGTCCTCGCCCCTCTACAGACAACTCCTGGGCATGGTCGGGCTCTTACACATGGCACTAGTCTAGTCACAAATTGGATGATGAGCTGGGCATATAACTCGTGAACATGTAGAACGTTCACCAACTATCCTCATCAAGAAGATCGCTGTTCACATTAACCCCTTAAATCTAATACATGTAAATATATGCTTGTCCTAAGAGTAATACGAGAGGTGAGTGCTGAAACTCCTTTAGGACCTCAAGGGAAGGGTATGCATTTAAATAGAGAGAAGAATGAAATGAGAGTAATGTCGTCAGAGAGAAAGAGTGCAACCGTGAGAAATTGGGAGAGAGGGCAAGGGATGTTAGAATCTCAAAGGTTCTAGGCAACCTGATCATGGAACACACAGCGAGCCTCCAGGCAATGTGCAGCACGACAACATGGGCAGCCCAGGCAGCATAGGCAGGCGGCAATGGACTACCAACCCTGTCGCACCTAGCTATAAGCTGCCAACCGGTCCATACGTCTGGCAACCACCCCCCCGGCAGCGTGGCGCATTGCTACCCTCTCGCTCTGAAGTCTAACTCACTCTCTCTCTCTGAATTCCTATTGTCTTATCTATCAACTTCTCTATTGATACTACATATTAAATGGAAGGTCTCGACATGGCTTAAAACAAAACCCACCACTGGTTAGCACATGACGAGACCTTTGCAGAGATACAAAGAACATAGTTATACGTTGTCACACTCAATATAAGCAGCCAGCACGGTACAGCGGTACACGGTACCGGTACACGGTACCGCACAGTGGCGGTACAGTGGAGTACCAAGGAGTACAATCAGGTTGCGTTGCCACGCACTGGGTGCGTCACAGCCCCCCCAAGATTTTAGATAATCGACCTTAGAAGCATTATCAAAATCTGACAGGCAACCAACCGACCTGCTACCCTTAGCTGCCACTAATTGCAAAAGGTGCACAACAACTGAAGTGTGAATTATACATAAAACACAATATCGCATGCATCATGCTACAACAATAAAGACTTACAAAACTAAAAAAAAAAATTCTCGTTTATTTTATTGTTTTATAATCTTTTTGGACGGCGTTATGATAGCCTAATTTTACTCCTGCTCAACCCACACACCGTGCACGACTATCCTGGATCATCAACCCTTGATAGACAATCTGCTATCACGTTCTCACTCCCGGCAATATGCTGAATGTTGAGATTATACTCTTGGAGCATTAGGGACCACCTGGTCAACCGCATATTCCGATTGTGAAACTGATTTAGGAATTTCAAGGGATGATGGTCCGTATAAATCGTCACTACCGGGCCGTAGGCTGGAACATAAACTTCGAAATGTTTGAGCGACAAAACGATAGCAAGAAGCTCCTTCTCTATAGTCGAGTAATTCCTTTGTGCCGAATTAAACTTGCGAGAAAAGAAGCTCACTGGGTGTTCCAAGCCCTCGGAATCAGTCTGCAGTAACACTGCCCCGGCACCCACACCGCTGGCATCAGTCGCCAGCTGAAAACTCCTGGAGAAGTCTGGGGCTCTCAAAATCGGATGTGTACACAGCAGGTGCTTGACTAGGTCGAAAGCCCTCTGACACTCCGCAGCCCAACAGAACTTCACTGACTTCGACAGTAGATCAGTTAACGGTGCTAAGACAGTAGAGTATCCCCGGATGAAGCGCCTATAATAGCCTATCATACCTAGGAACCGCATGACCTGGCGCTTAGTGGTGGGCCTGGGAAACATATTGATAGCCTGTATCTTGCTCAGGGGGGGGCACACCCGGCCTAACCCGACCACGAAGCCAAGATACTGCACAGTAGCCTTTACAAACTCGCACTTCCTCAGGTTCACCACCAGCCCAGCATCGTGCAACTTCCCAAACAGGGTCTCTAAGTGCCTTAGGTGATTTTCAAAATTGTCATCATACACTATCACGTCATCAAGGTAGACCGTGCAGTTAGGGATTTCGTCACAAATATCGTTCATCAGGTTCTGAAACGTGGCAGGTGCGTTCTTAAGCCCATAAGGCATTACGTTACATTGGTAGGTCTTGCCATCTACCACAAAACCACAAACTTGCTTAGCTCGGTCCGACAGGGGTACTTGCCAGTAGCCTTTTACAAGATCAATTTTAGTAAGGTACTTTGCATTCCCTATCTTGTCCACGCTGTCGTCAACTCGAGGCAAAGGGTAAGGGTTGGTAGTGGTCAAGCCATTTAGCCTACGAAAATCTATGCAGAACCGCACCTTGCCGTCAGGTTTTGGCTGCAACATGACGGGTGATGTCCACTTCACATAACCTTCAGTGATCATCCCTCTCTCAACCATGTACTTTAACTCCTCCCGTAAAGCTGGCAACTTTACCGGGGGCACACGGTAGGGCACTGACTTGAAGGGCACATTATCACCGACGTCCACGTCGTGCGTTACCTGAGTAGTGAGACCTGGGTGTTCGGCGAAAACAGAGGGGTATGACCTGAACAGGCCTAGGACAGCAGCACCCTGGTGCTCAGGCAGGTGACTTACAGCTTGCCTAGCCTCTTGTTCAGTATTCCCCGCCCACTGTTCCGCGGAAATGACACAGTCCCAGCTATCCTCCTCAGCAGCATGACTGTCCCCACCTCCTTCTCCACCCTGGCCGCTGCAGGCCAGCACAGGGACAGTGAGAGGCTCTGAGGGGCGTCTCACATACTCTTTCATGAGGTTAACATGACATAACTGATGTTTTTTCCTACGGTCAGGTGTTGCAACGAGATAATCAAGGTCGGACAGTTTCTTAGCCACCACATACGGCCCAATGAACTTGGCAGAAAGGGGGTGTCCAGGCAAAGGTAAAAGCAACATTACCTCCTGACCCACCGAAAACTCCCGAAGCTTCACCTTGGCGTCATACTGGTGCTTCATGACCGCCTGTGCATTAACCAAGTTATTACCTGCCGCTGCCATGCAACCTATAAGTCTCTCCCGGCTCTCAAGGACATATTTAAGTACAGACCCCGGCTTCTCTTCGCCCTCCCAGATCTCTTTCACCATACTTAAAGGTCCTCTCACATTATGGCCAAAGACTAGTTGATTTGGACTGAACCCCAGGCTCTCTCCTGGGACTTCACGTGCAGCGAACAGAACATACGGCAGACCCAAATCCCAATCAGTGTCATGTTCTGCACAGTAACAGCGTAGCATATTCTTCAGGGTCGAGTGCCACCGCTCCAAGACTCCCTGACTCTCGGGATGGTAGGCTGACGACACTACAGAACATATACCGTGCAACTGAAGGGTTTGCTTGAACAATTTGGATGTAAAATTGCTCCCCTGGTCTGACTGCACCTCACGTGGAAATCCATAACGGGAACAGAACAATAATAAGTTTTTAACAACTGCCTTTGCCGAGCCGTTTCTCATGGGGTATGCGTCCGGGTATCTCGTAGCCACATCCATGATTGTCAACAGGAATTTATTGCCACTACTAGTAGGCGGGAAAGGGCCAACCAAATCTACTACAACTTTGCTGAACGGAGGCCCGGTGACAGGTATGGGAAACAAAGGTGCCTTCGGGATTGTCTGGTTAGGCTTCCCCGTTGTCTGGCAGGTCGCACACCCAGCCACCCATGCACAGACATCAGCCTTGACCCCAGGCCACCAGAAAAACCTGCCCAATGCCGCCAATGTTTTTGTTACCCCCAAATGACCCGCCACCGGCACATCATGCGCCAGACACAATAAGGACTCTCTATACTTATTTGGAACAACCACCTGGTCTACTACCCTCGCACCGCCCTCCCACTTCGATTTGGGGTCTAGAAATCTGCGGTACAATATCCTGTTGAGCCTAAAGAAATCTCCCGGCTTCGCATCCCCATCTTCCTCCAACTCTATGGCACCATTGCTATAACGAGCTAGGCTAGCGTCTTGCAGCTGCTGCTCACTAATGTCCCCGGGCGTCAATGCATCAAGATGGTTTTGTAATAAGACATTACCCCGGCTAGTAGGCTCTACTGCCTTAGTGGCTCTCGCTACAGCTCTTGCCTCACGTGAAGTCTTACCCAACTCTGCCTTGTTACACACCATATCTGGGCCAGAGTCAACTCCCGTGTTTATTATAGGTACAAGTACCGAATCACCGAGAAGTGCAGCAGAATCAATGTCCCTTTTCCTGCCCTTAGCAACCTTCTCCTGATCCTTCCTCCACTGTCCCCGAGGTTGAGTGCTAGGCTGTGCAGGAGCCGCAGAGCGTGATCGGGTTACCACACAGGCCATCTCATCCTGTTGGCACCTCCCAACCCATTCCCGATTCTCACCATCCACGTCGGCCGCCCTCTCGGCAACGACTAAGGGTGGAGTCCCGGAAGTGGGCACCGCAAAGTCGTTGCCGAGAAGAAGGTCGACGCCCTCAACTGGCAAACACTCAACGATCCCTACATCCAGCTCCCTGCACACCTCTCCCACTCTCAACTCCAACCTCACAAGTGGGTATGACCTCGTAGCATTTATACCCTGCACCACAACAACTCTGGCCGCATTTATCGGTTTCCCTGTCAAGTTCCTCAACAAAGTTTGCGAAGCCCCCGTATCCCTCAGCAAGTCAACCCTCCGTAGTTCACTCCCCCAGCTCACAAACCCGTGTCTCCGATGGCTACAGAAAGTGTCCCGGACAGGTGTCGAGCCTTCCGTACGCTTCTTTACCGCGTGTGCCTCAGCTGCTGACAACCTACCCCGGGCAGTTGCTGCAGCCTTCAGAGACACACCGATACTGTGAACCAATGACACCGGCTTAGCGGGAGTGTTACTAGGGCACTCACGTGAATAATGGCCTAGCTTCTGACATTTGTAACATTTCACATCCCCAATGGGCTTCTTCCCTTGTGCGGGCGAAGAAGGGGCCTGACCTTTAGTAAACGGGAGAGGCTTGTGTTTGTAGGTGTTATTAGGTGCAATGCTTTTAGTGTGGTTATGTGTGTCATAGGATTTGTTATTATCGAAAACTCTGGTGGGTGGGGTATAGCGCCCCTTCTGCCCTGACTCAGCCCTCTGAGCGGCACCGCAACCACGAATCAATGATAATCTGAGGTCTGCCATCTTGGCAGCCTCCTCTACTGTCTTGGGACATTTTTCCTTAATGTTCAGCGTTAGATCGGTTCCAGTACATTTGTAAAACTGTTCCAGATAGAAAAGTTGCTTAATTTCCTCAGCCGACTCTGCGTGCTCGGACCGAAACCAGTTATTACATGCATCTGTTAAGTCCCGTGCGTGCTCCATAAAACTGACGTCGCTCTTCTTATTCACGCCACGGAACTTCAATCTATAAGTTTCGGGTTGCAGTTCGTAGGCCCGGAGCACAGCCTCCTTCACCAGTCCATACACGACACTCTCGTCCTGTGACAGTGCATCGTAGGCTTTCAACCCCTTACCCACTAGACGTGATGAAACTAATGCTGCCCATTTAACCTCCGGCCAGTCATACTCACGACACTTCTTTTCGAAACGAGCAAAAAACTCAGTCACTGCTGTCTCATCAAATGCGGGTACTAACTTAATTAAATGCGAAAGTGAGTCTGTAACCCGGTGCCCACCACCGAGATGACGCCCCGTGGTCTCTACTCTAGACTTCTCGACATCCATTTCAGCCTGGTACCTGGTTGCATCCTGATTGGCTTGGATTCTAGCAACCTCTATGCATTCTATACTAGCCTGTTGTATCTGAGTCTCCTGCAGCTTAATCCGTTCTATACTAGCCTGTCGTATCTCAGTCTCCTGCAGCTTAATCCGTTCTATACTAGCCTGTTGTATCTGAGTCTCCTGCAGCTTAATCCGTTCTATACTAGCCTGTTGACTCTCTTGCAACTTAAGCTTAGCTAGTTCTAGCTGAAATAACATCTCAGGAGACAGGCCTGGGGGGGGGGAGAGCACAAAATGGGGGATCCACACCGAGACGTGTTTACGGGTAAGCCAGCTTGTCATTGAGAACCCTCCTGCTGCATCGTGCTAAGACTCGCTGGCTGAGGGCCCAGCTCAGGGGTAGAGTGGAATGGAGGCTTGGAGGGAAACCCCCAAGACCCCACTCCACCCACCGCCCCATCGCCATCACCCAACAAACATGCCACCAAATTCTTCTTGGGCCAACTCTCAGGACAGTCCCGCCCCAAAACCGTGGCTAAACAGCGAAGACCGTAACAATCAATAGCCTGCAGGCGCTGTTCGGTCAAAGGTGTCTGCAAAAATGCCCGGGCATCCCTCTCTCCACTTATAACACTCCCCTCCCTAAATATCTGCTGTACTTGCTGGTCACTAGGCTGTACCGTGTTATCCTCCCCCGTAAATGATGAGTCATTAGACATAGTGCTGGTTATACAATTGCTGTTCATAAAAAAAAAAAAGTGCTTATTACTAATTGCAGTCTTGACTCACAAAATGTTAAAGATGCTTGAATGACTCTACTCTAGACACCTAACGAAACAATCTACAAGTCCAACAATACAATAATGACACAATAAAAATTCCTCCAATATGCAAGAAAATTCTAGCCAGCTCTACTAGGTAGCATAGAATAGTTCTCCAAAAAAACATGTGATAGGATACTACTGAATCTTGTGCAAGGTCGCCATTTTGTTACGGCTGGATCGGCAATACATATTCGGGATTCTTGATCGTAGGACAGAAACGGCTTAAGTGACAACGACACGCTCGATTCCAGTCCCAAATACTATATGCTCCAGACAACAAAAGCACCAACGCCCTACAGAGTTATCGTCTACGGTAACGAGGTACCTTAACTCGGCGAAAGTGTACAACAGGGGTAGGCTATGAGGCTAAACTCCCTCAGACATTTATAGGTTACGTTATTACTAAAGAAATGCAATACTCAAGAAACTACGTTAATATTAAGCCTCTAATAATGTAGAATAGAAGCAGGCTAAAGGTATGACAGTGAAATGCTAAATGACAAATGTACACGCCTACTTGAAAGCGCGTGCACTACACTAACTGTCCCCTACTAACATGCACTAGCATGTAGCATACAAGATGTTCATGATCCAGTAGATACCTAATAATACACATGGGAGGAACATAAATAGGCGACGAGCAGGGAGGCTTTAGGAAGGGAAGAGGATGTGTAGATCAGATTTTTACCCTGAATTGTGTTGTGGAGAAGTATCTGGAGAAGAAACAAAAGGTGTATGTTGCCTTTATGGACTTGGAGAAGGCCTATGACAGAGTGGATAGAGAAGGTTTGTGGAAAGTACTTAGAATATACGGAGTAGAGGGCAAGTTGCTGAAAGCAGTGAAGAGCATGTATGAGGGTGCAAAGGCGGCAGTACGTGTGGAGAGTGAGCAGAGCGAGTTCTTTGACCTGAATGTTGGTTTGAAACAGGGGTGTGTGATGTCCCCGTGGCTGTTTACTGTATATATGGATGGAGTTATGAAAGAAATACTATCAAGAGTAGTGGATGTTGGTGTATCGCTGAAAAGGGAGGGAATTGAGTGGAAGCTACCTATACTGCTGTTTGCAGATGATACAGTTCTGATGAGTGATAATGAATGGGAGTTGCAGGGTCTGGTAAATGAGTTCGGAACAGTGTGCGAAAAACGGAATTTGAAGGTAAATACGGGGAAGAGCAAGGTTATGGTCTTCGAAAGGGGTGAAGTCACAGAGTGTGAGGTGAAGCTGAACGGTCAGGCTATGGAGATCGTCAACTCTTTTAAGTATCTGGGCAGTGTGTTGAGTAAAGATGGGACTATGGATGAAGAGGTGCGGGAGAGGGTACAACAGGGGAAGAGGGTTGTAGGAACGCTAAAAGCAGTAACAAGAAATAGGGTGGTCAGTATGGAAGTGAAGAAGTCCTTGCATGACAGTGTGGTAATCCCGACACTGACTTACGGAAGCGAAGCATGGACGTTGGTTGAGAGACTCAGACCAAGAGTGAGAGCAGTGGAAATGAATTACTTAAGGAGTGCGTGCGGAATTACATGGAGGGATAGACAGACTAATGAGGAAGTAAGAAGGAGGTGTGGTGTGGAGGTAGATGTCCTGGAAAGTGTGAAAAGGAACAACTTGAGATGGTTCGGCCATATGGAACGTATGGAAAGCGAGAGAATGACTAAGAGGGTGTACGAGAGCGAGGTGGAGGGACAGAGGGGGAGAGGTAGACCGAATATGAGGTGGAAGGATGGAGTGAGGAACTACATGAATGAAGGCGGTGCTGGTTGGGGGGAGGGGCGTCGACTGACTGGGGACAGAGGTGCATGGGGGCGGTTCGTTCGTGGCCACCCCTTCGGGGATCACGGCGTCAGGCAATAGATAGATAGATAGGAACATAAATAGTAGTCACTTATTATAATAATGAATCTATACTTGGAATAACTAAAAGGTTGCAGGCAACAGTACTGCGCCGGTAGCCTACTACCGCATAGGCTACTTCGCTTCTCTCACTCTGTCTCCCCTCCGAGTCCGTATGCGCCCTACGCAACAGAACTCCGGACACAGCAGCAAAACGACAGTGCAGTTAATTGATACATGAAAGTATTAATAGTGTTGTCTTGTGTGTGAGTAATGTGTATTGTAAAGTGTTACATACATATACTTAAAGAGAGCTGCAATGCATAGTAAAATAAAGATATATCCCACTCATCATCCCCATGTGTTCTAGCTAGCAGGCCAAGTCACAGGAACAACGAGTCCCAGCACCGAAAGCGAGAACCCAGGAAAAGACTGTAGAGAACACAAAGACAGATAAATTACGTTACTCTACTATACCGGCACTACGAGCGAGCTGTAGTCTCGGGTGCTACACTCGCTCCTGGCTCGGTATGCAAATCAAGGCTAAGTCCTTGTCCCTCTACAGACAACTCCTGGGCATGGTCGGGCTCTTACACATGGCACCAGTCTAGTCACAAATGGGATGATGAGCGGGGCATATAACTCGTGAACATGTAGAACGTTCACCAACTATCCTCATCAAGAAGATCGCTGTTCACATTAACCCCTTAAATCTAATACATGTAAATATATGCTTGTCCTAAGAGTAATACGAGAGGTGAGTGCTGAAACTCCTTTAGGACCTCAAGGGAAGGTTATGCATTTAAATAGAGAGAAGAATGAAATGAGAGTAATGTCGTCAGAGAGAAAGAGTGCAACCGTGAGAAGTTGGGAGAGAGGGCAAGGGATGTTAGAATCTCAAAGGTTCTAGGCAACCTGGTCATGGAACACGCAGCCAGCCTCCAGGCAATGTGCTGTACGACAACATGGGCCCAGCCCAAGCAGCGTAGGCAGGCAACAATGGACTACCAACCCTGTCGCGCCTAACTATAAGCGCAGGGCCGCCAACCAGTCCATACGTCTGGCAACCACCTGGCAGCGTGGCGCGTTGCTACCCTCTTGCTCTGAAGCCTAACTCACTCTCTCTCTCTGAACTCCCATTGTCTTATCTATCAACTTCTCTATTGATACTACATATTAAATGGAAGGTCTCGACATGGCTTAAAACAAAACCCACCACTGGTTAGCACATGACGAGACCTTTGCAGAGATACAAAGAACATAGTTATAAGTTGTCACACTCAATATACATTGCGGCTGACGGTAGCCAGATCACGGGCGGTACAGTCGAGTACCAAGGAGTACAATCAGGTTGCGTTGCAACGCACTGGGTGCGTCACAATTGCCAGACTGCATGATCCCCGAAAGGATGGCCACGAATGAATCGCACCAAAGCACGTCTGTCCCCTGTCAGCTGACGTCCCTCCTTCCAACCAACATCGCTTTCTCTCGTATACCTCTTAACTCCATCCCTCCACTTCACTCTCGGTCTGTTCTCCCTCTCTGTCCCTCCACCTCACTCTTGTTTACTCTCTTAGTCATTCTCTCGCTTCCCACATGGCTGCACCATATCAAGGTGTTATTTTTCACACTTTCCAGTCCATCCACATCTGCACCACACCATTTTCTTACTTCCTCATTTGTCTATCTATCCTTCCATGTAGCTCCACATGCACTTTTCAAGTAACAAATTTTCACCCCTCTCACTCTTGATTTGTGCCTCTCCAGCAACGTCCATGCTTCACTCCCGTATGTCAATGTTGTTATTACCACACTATAATGCAATTATTTCAACCCGGCAAGCGCGATAGGCCTCACGGAAGGCTTCCTATAGGGAACGCGATAGGCCTCACGGAAGCAAGACCATATAAAAAGCCTTCCAAAAAAAGGGCCTATCAAAACAAAGGAATTTGTCTCTAGGTGAGATAATTCCCCTCCAGTACTCATCCATGTAAATCTCACCCACCCCCCTCCCCTCCTTCCCCACCTTATTCCCCCCTCCCTCCCCTCCTCAATTATCACCTATTTTTCCTCTTATTATCATCATTTATCGGTTATTTTTCTCTCCCGCGATAATGTAGCACAAGTGGGTTGCAGAAAAGATCGTTATGTAACACCCAGACACCGGCCCACACCGCCCCGCTCGTCTCAGTTACCTCACAGACAGCGAGAGAGGAGGGTTGCCTGTGTCTCTCTCTCGCCTGAGATTATGACCGGGTGGCCAATATCTTCGTTTTTCACCACCCAAATGCTTTTCCCACTTATTTTAGCACTCTTGAAGGTTCATATATACATCATATATGTAAAATAAAAGCATACCGAAAACAAATAATGCTCTATATTGTAAATATAACGAATTCTGTCAGAATCCAAGGCTAGAAATGCACAAATAACTACCCTAGCCCCTAGGTCTATTTCGCGCTTGTCAGGTTAATACCATGCTGACCACCCTATTCCTGTCACTGATTTCAGCATTCCTACAACCCTCTTACCCAGTGCACCCTCTCCTGCACTTCATCCTCCATACTCCCAACTTTACTCATCACACTGCCCAAATACTTCAATGAGATGACATTCTCCATAATGGGACCATTCAACCTCACCTCACACTCTGTGACTGCATAACCATAACCATACTCTTCCCCACATTTACCTACAGGTTCCATTTCTCACACACGGGTCCAAACATATTGACCAGACCCTCTAGCTCCCACTCTTTAGACCTGTATTGTCAGCTAACAGCAGAATAGGCAACTTCCACTCATTTCCTTCCCTTGTCAAGGGTACAACAACATCCGCATCCACTACTCTTCCTTGACCTTCTGTCATGCCTCCATCCATATAGATATTGAAGAACCATGGGGACATAACACACCCTTACTTTTACCCAACATTCAGATCAAAGAACTCGCTCTATTTATTCTCCACATGCACTGCTGTCTTTGCACCCTCGTACATAATCTTCACTGCTTTCAGCAACTTACCAGCTACGCCATATATTATCAATACTTTCCATAGACCTTTGCATCAACTCTGGCATAATAATTATTATGCTTTCTCCAAGTCCATAAAGGCAGCATACCACTGTTGTCCCTTCTCCAGATATTTCTCAACAACACACATTTAGGAGAAAATCTGGTCTACACACCCTCTTCCCTTCCTAAAACTGCCCTGCTCCTCACTTACCCATTTCTCTGTTTGTATTTACATTAGTGACTTTCCTGGTGTCGAGGGGGAACTGAGGACATTTTTGCTTCACGTTGGTGATGGGGTCCTAGGTCGGCGTTTGTCCACAGATTGCGCTCTGCCAGGCCTCAACTTCTGAACTGGATAATCGTCAGAGTCTCTTCTCTCTTCTTTGTTGATGATAGGTTTCAAATCCCAGGCTGTGCCAGGTATCAAACCATAGGCTAAAGAAAGTGTAGAGGTGAGTTGCTGCTTTGGTGTATACGGTCGATGACCCAGATTGTGAGTTTTGAGCCTCACAGGTGCCACAGGCAACACATTTTTCGGTGTCATACACGACTTACTGCCAGGACAATTGGCAGTGCCAGTCTTAGACCTGACAGACCTAGTATCACACTTAGCAGGGCTAGTATCAAACCTAGCAAGGGGGTCAGTCGCAAACCTGATAAGGTTAGTATCCCACCTAGCAGTGACCAAATATCACAAGGGAATATTTTGATACTGGATGCTGGGTTGGTGTACATTTTTTATTTTTTTATTAAGGTGACAGTTACAAAGTGGTGTACAATCTATCTTATTCTAGTTACATTATAGTTTATCTTATTGTACCAGTACCTCCCTACAATCAACCTAGTTGTTCCCCAATTCGGCCCTCCGCCACGACCATTTCAAAGTCCAAGTCTCTCACTCTTGTCCTCTGTAGCGGGGAGGACCTTGTACCCTGAGACATAGGAGTGCAGACCTGAGAAGAGAGAAAGAGAGCCGGCATCTCATCCAAGTTATGACTTGGCTTCTATGCTGGCGCTTTTTCTCCGATATTTGTTCAGCTAATCTGGCATAGAAGACACTTGCAGAAGGTCCCATTCCTCCCGACGATGAGAAGACCAGAGGAGTAAAGCTTCCTTGATCCCTGTTAAAAATTCTTTCTTCATAAGCGCGTTTTTTCTCACTTTCGTTTCTCAAGTATGCCGCCTTGAGTCCTCTCGCTCACGATATGTTTGTGCTCTTGGGTTGAATATTTTTGTTATGCCCTGTTTTTCTACAGGTTTAACTTGGGTAATGTGAGTTCTAATTGACTGGGTATAGAAGGCTGCATGCACAATACAAGATATGAGGAATAGAGAACACAAAGAAACACATGGTAGCAAGTTACACGATCACGTTTATTAATATACCACTGCAGAATACTTGTGTAAGACAATATAATAGAATGGAACAACACTAGCATAAGTGGATCTGGATGGAGCCTAGTCTCCCACTTCCAACGTTCAGGTATTAATCTTCTGATCACTGGCTTTGATTTAACAGGTTTATATACCGAAGACCATCAATGTTACTTATAGATTCCTATTCACTGTTAGATTTATTACTGGTAGCTCTGGTGCACAAGTAGTAGTTCACAGACTAGATTAGACACGCGTATTTTAGAGCACGGGAATTCTATAGTAACCTCAGAGGGGTACTGATCTAAGTTTTATATCCTTGTTTCAGAAATACATAGAACGCAAATCAGTGGGCGAACGTTAGATATCACTAGAGTTTTAATATCTGAATAAGGTAATTACGAGAGTCAAGGTCGCCTGTTAATTAATGAGCACTGATCGCTTAGTACGTCCCAAATGGAATGGTTAAGTCTGTATTACACTGGGCAAGGTCTTAGCCACTTCGTAGAAATATTTAATTAGTGAAATCTCTAAACAGCACAGTAAGATGTAGTACTGCTAAAGAGAATCTTGGGTAGTATCTGATGGGTCTGGTCCTGGTTATCTTGCGTCCATGATGTTGGGGGCTAACGACTGGTTCCGCGGCCGTCCAGGGTGGCCATATGTGTGAAGTTCTTAAATACGTGGGCAGGTCCTTCTATCCAAATCTGCCACGGAGTCTGCCGGTTCTGGGATCTCACTCCGGAACAACACAAGGGCAGAGCTAGAGGTTAACTGCAGGGTAGTGACCCCTGGTTGGTGTCTAGCTTTCAACTGATTTGACTGGGGGCGGGAGTTAGATTTATAGGCTCGGTTCTGGACCCTGTAGACAGTAGGGATCTCGAGTCTTATGAACTTAATTGAGGCTCTCAATAGAAATGGAGACTAGGTAAGATGGTATTTACTGTTGTGGCACAGGGCTATAGGAAGCCTTTATATTTCATATAACTGAGCCTTAGTAAGAGGTACTATTTTGGCTATACTGGACGTATTTAGGGGAGAGAGACTGGATCTACTTTGCGAGGAGGATGGGGACAGCTGTGATAGGAACGTCTCTCTAGATTGTTCAATCTTCATTCTATGGTATAGCTGAGGTGCTAATTTAGTGATCAGAGCATGCAAGAAAGGTCAATGGTTTATTGTGAGTTAATAGAGGTTAGTAAAGGTGTTAGTCATTCATGGTTAGTTCATTGATAGGAAGAATTCCTGTGCTACCTGGCAATGACTCGAAAGTCAAAACAGGGGCCAGGTATACCTCCGCGGGGGTGGGGGTCTCCCTCCTCGGGTGGGCAAAAAGGGGGGGCTGGGCGCGCTCTCTCTGTGATCGTCGTCCGGCGGCTGTGGCTAGGGGCTTGCCATATCACCAGTGTTTATAATAACCCTCTGTGTATGAGACAGATGTGGGTGTCTTTAATACCAAAACCGAAGGTGCCTTAGCTAGCTGGTTTTACTCGGCTGGTTGTTAATTGTAGAGTTTGCTGGATGTGGTGGAGACTGGGTTGCTAACTCTGTCACATTTATCTGGAAGTATGGCAATAGAAGTTAGTAACTGGCGGGGCGGCTAGCCTCGCACCGACGACCATTGGGTGCAGGGTTGTGAATGTGTTGTAAGAGAATAGATGGCATGCAAGGGGCTAGTAAAGTTCTAATGTTGTTCTGGCCTACTAAGTGAAGGTAGGCTGGATAGGAGTATATATATAAAAGGTTGGAGAGCGTTAGCAACGGACAATTCAAGGATCTTCAAGAGGTATGAGAGAGAGGCTAGGTCGGACAAGAGTCGAGAAGCGCGGGAATTCTTAATGAGAGGGGGGGAGAGTTCAAGGGCTACAGGGAAATTTTGCCCCTAAGGTCCCTGGGCGTGGGGGTGGCATTAGGCTACACTTGATATGGAAAGTTTGAAAAGGCAGTAGAATACGTTAGCCAAAATATGCTACCGGGGAATGCAACTATGGGGTGGTATATGAGTCTGGAAAAGATAGAGTTATGTGATCAGTCCGAGGGTTATGGATACTATTAGTTGGTCCTGGGAACTGCGTTTTCTATTAAATATAAATATAAATACCAACAAAAGCGGCAGTTCGTAGGGGTACTTAGTTATTGTTTCGGGGTACTTATGACAGATACTGGTAACCAGGTTATCTTATACAATCTCTGGTTGGGGTAAGAGGTGTAAGACACGAAGTAAATTGGCGTAGTGTGGGCTGTGGATACGAAGGAGGCAAGGGGAAGACGTATGACAATTGTGGAAAGTAAATGGAAAAAGGTGAACACAATGGCGGATAAAAATACTTAACCTAAGGATTGCATACATAGATTTATGGGGCGATGGGTCTTCATAAAGCTTAGTCGGGCAAGACAAGATGTTAGGGAATGTTAATATTAATACATGGTTACTAGAGGAACAATGCAAGGGGCGACTGAGCACGGGTTACATATATCTATACTAGTCATGGAAAATGATATACGAGGTCTAGGGACAATCGTGGGTGTTTTAACTTCTAAAATATATAACATCTACTTCTCGGATGTAAGAACATACATAGATATAATTATGGCTGTCTGATGTGTTGGCATTGGCTCAACGTCGGGACAGGGCATGGTTGTTTTTAATATGAATGTATATTCCTGTTCATCATCTTTGTAGTCTGGCAAGACAAGATGTTAGGGAATGTTAATATTAATACTTAGTTACTAGAGGAACAATGCAAGGGGCGACTGAGCACGGGTTACATATATCTATATTCGTCATGGAAAATGATATACGAGGTCTAGGGACAATCGTGGGTGTTTTAACTTCTAAAATATATAACATCTACTTCTCGGATGTAAGAACATACATAGATATAATTATGGCTGTCTGATGTGTTGGCATTGGCTCAACGTCGGGACAGGGCATGGTTGTTTTTAATATGAATGTATATTCCTGTTCATCATCTTTGTAGCAAGGACAGTGCCGCTATGTCGTATCAATGCTGGTGGCAGTTAATATTATAGACTTAGTTACTAGAGGAACAAATGCAAGGGGCGACTGGGCAGTGGGCACGGGTTACATATATCTATACTAGTCATGGAAAATGATACAAGAGGTCTAGGAACAAACGTGGGTGTTTTAACTTCTAAGATATATATAAAATCTACTTCTCGGATGTAAGAACATACATAGATATAATTATGGCTGTCTGATGTGTTGGCATTGGCTCAACATCGGGACAGGGCATGGGTGTTTTTAATATGAATGTATATTCCTGTTCATCATCTTTGTAGTTAGGAGTGTAGGACACGAGGGGGTTAGTGTACGTGAGGTGTGGAAAAATGGTCAGTTTAGAAAAGATAAAAAGGTGCGGCCATGAGCTGCTTAGCCCTGCGGGCTTGGGCCTGTCTGAAATGGCTGGCTCGGTCAGCTGGTCCTTTCGTTCTGTGGACCTTTCTTCCGGGTGTTTCTGTGTGGTGTTCGCTCGTGGCTTCTGTGGTGGGCTTCTTGTTCCGGGGCATTTTAATTTTGATGTCGAAAAAAGCCTGTTGCCCCCTCGTCCAAAAACCTCGAGCACTTACGTCCACTCTTGCTTCATTTGAAGTATTTGCAGTATTGTGGGCCAAGCGCTGTCCGTCCATAGGCAGAAGTTCCGGTTCGATTCTGACATCATAGCACACCTCGTCCAGCATTTGTGCAGTGATGTCTCGTACTTCATCATGCTGGATACAGATGAATCCTCCTTTCTTACAGGTCATACAGTGGTCTGAGTTGTTTATTTCACCACATGCACATTTCAGAGGCAGGTTCGAAACTGGCAACCCATACCTCAAGGCTACGGCATCATTGAATTCTTGTTTATTTAAGCTGAAGCCTTTTTCCTTTATTGGTAATGAAGTGAGCCAATTTGAAGCCCCCGTGTCTTGTGCCATCTCAATTCTCATTTTCATTTCTTCACTACATTTGGTCTTAATTTGTTCTAGGCTATGTTTCTGTCTCTCTTCTCTGCTCTTTGTAATTTCCTGTCTTGCATTTCGTTGTTCCTCTTCGTCCACCTCATCATTTTCATTTTGCTCCCGTATTTTTTCTGTCAGAGACGTAGTAAGTTTAAGGGAATTTTGGTACTCATGAGGTGCTGCCTCCACTGGGTTTATGATCCCCATACCTCCGAACCTTGGCGGAAGAGCTAATAGATCTCTTAGCTCTTGCGTGACGCCTTCCATCTCTGTTAAAGCAGGGATGAATGCTCCTCTGATTGCTTCTTCCAGTGGTTGGAGCATCTGTCCAATGTCAGGCACTGTTCTCATAAGAAAGGTCCATCTGTGCTTAACACCATATATGAAGGCATTATATGCAGCATGTGGTTCAGATTTCGCAATGTCTGCCAGGGTTTTCACTTCCTTTACCCACTCCGCTACCTTTTGTCGCACATAGACTCTCTTGCATTCCTCTGTGCCTATTACTGCTCCCAAATGGCATTGACCCTCCTTTGTAATCTTCATTCCTGTCCCATCAAAAGTCTGCACCGCTTCTTCATGCTTGTCTTCTTTCACTATTAGTACAGATTTACTAGCATTAGAATGGTACCCAATGACTGCGCCAACCGATTGTACTCTCCGCCACCATTCTTTGAGATCCTTTATTATTCCTGCACCTGTGAGGTCATCTGCATACGCCACTTCTTTCACTCGGGTTGCCTCGTTTTATTTTCTGCTGCAGAATAGATAGTGCCAGTGCATACATTGCCATTGCCACTGGATCTCCTTGCGTTGTTCCTTCATTTGATTTGAGAATGTTCATTTCTTCCTTCTTTGTGCTTCCAACTACAGTATATACAGGTTAGCTGGCTCTTTATAAGTGTTTTCTATGTACTTTGCGATGCTCGGGCATTTGATCTTGATGTTGTGAATAGCTGCCTCCCTATTAATGGTGTTAAAGGCATTTGTTGCATCCACTAGCCGTACCGCTTCACAATCTTCCTCATCATACACCTTCCCCATTGCATGTATTGCTGCTTCTCCTCCGGCTTGCTGTCCTGCACATACTTGTAAGTTGCCCACTGCTCTTTGTACATCTTTTCCAAATACGGACATGATTGATTTTCCTATAATCGTTCTAAGAACTTCCCCAACGCCTACTGGTCTAACTCCTGGATTCTTATTTAAAGGTATCAGGCGACATGCTGTCAGAGCTTCTATGTTCATGCATGGTGATGATGCAAGTTTTTTTGCCAGCATTGCTATTGCTTCACAAAGGTCACCCGCGGCTGAACCAAACTTGTTTTGACTTAGGAAGATCCTCCAAGTCTTAGCATCTACACCTGATGGACCTGCTCCTCCCTGTGTTTTCAGCGCCTTTCTCAATACGAGGTCTCCAGTTATATTCTCATATATCACCGGGTCTGGAGGAACATATTCTCCGTCTAGTTTGGCCTCATCACTTGCTGGTTTTGGTTCTGGGTGTTTCTCCTTTAGCTGGTCCAAGGTGTTTTGATTCACTTCGTACACCCCACTTGAGGCTTCCCCAGTGACCATTCTGACTGCCTGTGTCACTTTACCAATCCTCATGCTATTTCCCACTGATCGTGCCATATCATCTGGCTTCCTCTTTCTTCGTTGTTTTGTTTTCAGTCTTTGCTGGATTGCTCGTACTTGGCTAAGAATTTTGTCTAACTCCCCATTTTTCCACCACTCCATTCTCTGTTTCAGCGCTTTAATGTTCTCATTCAGTTTTGCCTTTGGTCTTTTTCTTTGAAGGAACAACTGAGAAGAAATAAGAAGCTATCTTGATTGCCACGTGCGCCAAAGGGGCATTCTGAACATACCTTAGGATCATACGTCTGAGTTCCCCCAGCATGTCTTTTGCGGCTTCACAAATCGGTAATTCAAACTTATTATGTTGCCATTGTATCACTTCTGTATAAATTTAATTCACTAATGTTGTGAGTCTGTCACCAAAATGTCCCATCCATTCTCTACCATTCATGTTTATGTTACGAGGTCGTTCGTTCTGTTCACGATTTTCGATTATTTCTCTCTCATTATCTTCGTTTACACCATTTTCATTATTTTGTTCCACACCTAGCTGTTGTCTTGCGTATTATTGATTCCTGCATTTTCGTCTGCGGGCTGCAGTTGTTGATTGTTATTTTCTGCATTTTCTCTAACAGGGTTTGCTTGTACATCCCCATTAACTACATTGTCTGTTTCACGGTTCATTTGTACTGCATCTCTCACTGCGTTTTGTCTTTCATCAGGATTATTCCTCGACTGGTACCGAGTTAGTGGCATCTTGTCTTATTATCTTAATTTTCTACCTATTCCCTAATACTGAGTCTATCTATCATTACTTCCTAAGGGACGTGCCTCTGCCCGATAAAGGTGAAAATGTAAACATCCTATGAGTAGCGTTAGAAATAGAAAGAGTAAGAGAAGTTATTTAACTCACATAGTATAATGCAAAGTTACAGAAGATCAGGCTATATTACAAGACAGTGACTGCAAAAGAAAATAGAACATTAAAATAAGATAAAAGTTGTGTTTAAAAATAAGCACAAAAAATAAACACGAAAAAAAAAAAAAACATTAAACACAAAATAAATTTAAAATATAATACAAAACGATTATTGTAGTGGGAAAGGAAATACACTAATTAAGAGAGTAAAATGATTAAAACAGACAAGTGTCAAAATAGTGCTAAGGATTAAAGAAGGATGTTGTTAGAAATCTACCATTAGTTTGAGAAAAAGGTCCTGGTTATCAGTATGCACACAATATATCAGCAAAGTATACATTATTTTTAATAGTATATATACTTAGTTACTAGTTCGTTAGAGATAACTCTCACATGAAATATACCACTTCAAGTCTGATTTCAAGTCTGAGGAAGGGGATGTGTGGGTAAGGATGGGGTGGGGGGGGGGAGGGGGAGGGTTGAATACTTGTGGTCACTGTATACCCTCTCTATATAGCTACTACTACTCTTACACAAACACACATTTATTTTTAAGCTGCATTGCATCAAAAAGTACCACTGACATTTTGTTTTCAATATAAATCCCCCCCCCCCCCACGGATTTAGATAAGAACAATACCTAAATACACTTATTTTTGCCTTTACACCGTCAGGGGGTATCGTACTATTTTAAGCGAGGGGAGGAGAGGTGGTGGTGACAGGAAAAGGGGTGGGGGGTGGGGGGTGGGGGGAGGGTTGTGGTCAGCGCGCGGTTTATGGCCCCTTCCCCTACTCCCACACTCCGCCTTTTCGCCTCTACTGTATATCGCTATTTCTCTCCTGCATATTTGCCCTTGCTGTAGTCGTCTTTTCTGCATCAGCGTAATGCAGAATATTCCGGTTCACTTCTACATAACACGTATCTCCATGCGCTGGCATGATGACAGAAGGGGTGTGGGTGGGGAAGGGACGGTGGGGGGGTACCCGAGGGTGAGTGGTGTTGGCTGGTGACAGTCAAGGGGGAGAAAAGGGAGGGAGGTATGCCAGGCACCGGCTTGCCCTTAGTCTGTAGGCCTCCCTCACTGCCCGGCACAGCGCTCTTCAATTTTCCGTCTCTTCTTTCACTTGTTGTTTGACTTTGGTTAGATAGAACTCCCGAGTTTCACCCAATATCAAATCACCGTAATTTCCCACTCCCCCTGATGTTTGTATCACAATTCCATCACCACCCCTTCCCTCACTAACTTGCTGTTCACCACGGAGAGAAAAGTCCATACGTCCTCTCCCGTCAAAGTCCAGCAGCTTCACATATTCTATTACTTTGGGATCATGATTTGGCGGCGCTGCACCCACCTCCTCAACCCCCCTCCCTCACTCCACCTCCTACCAATAGGAGGTGGAGTGAGGGAGGGGGGATGGGGAAGTGGGTGCAGCGCTGCCAAATTGCAACCCTAACGGATTGGAATATGTGCGGCAAACTATACATAGTCTGTCGTTTCTTGGCATTGTTCAAATGATGGAGTTTGAGAGCTAGAAGGGCTTGCTCTTGTGCTGCTATAATTCTGGTGGTGGTTGAAGGCACAATTTTTTGGTTTTAGCCGGCGCGGGGGCCGCTTAGCACAGGAATGGCAATCTAGGCCTTTGTCAAGGTGGTTTATGTGCCCTTCTGTTATGGTAGCTAGGGTGGTGGTGAAGGCAGCTATATTTGTTGTTGGCATAGCAGGTAGTGGTTCATCAAATTATGCAAGCCCTTAGGTAAGTTCACAGGGTATGGCATAATGATAGCTACCTGGATTTTGTTGTTGAACGTGGTGATTGCTGGATGTGATAGTAGTCGGCTGGTCTGTGGCGCATATGTTTCTGGGCTGTGAAAAGTAACGAATTGTATTGCCTGGGCTAAAGCTTAACCACTATCTTAGGTTGCACTGTTTACATGTGACATTTGTGTACATGATGCTAACAAGTACTTAGGGGTGTTAGCCAAATGTGGAGCACTGCTGCTATAATGGTTTGAAATGCTGGCTAATTGTCTACCAGTGCAGGCATTGTGTATGCCAAGCTTCTGGGACCCTACTTTTCCTATTTTATGGACAGGGCTCTTAGAAGTAGGCTTAGCAGTAGACTTACTTGCCCGACTCGGCTAATTTTGTTGGCTGACAATGTTATCATTTTGGCTGGAGTCATCATTTCTTCTTCAATCGAGTTGTCAACTTGTGGAATGGGCTTCCCCGAGACATTATAGACTGCAGCACCGTTGATTCTCTTAAACTTCACCTAGAAAAAAATCTTTCCTTAAACCCGCAACTGACTGCATTTGTAAATTAATAAGTTTATTTTATTACCCCCTCAGATTCATCAAGGATTATTGCATATACTGTATAATATTATATTACTAAGACGTTACTCTCTTTTTCCCAGATATACGAAAGATCACTTATAACTGTGTTAAGTTTCTAACCTATCTGTCCCCTACTAACTTCCTAATCCTGCCACGGACATTAGTTCCAGGGCAATAGTTCCTTTCCAATTTTCCCTTACCCACTCTAAACCACTGTATGGACACTTGATCCTCAGTGTTTTGGAGGACAAGCAGCCTAGAGGGGTCCCTAGACCATTTGTTGTTTGATTTCCTTTGTACTCCTTTGACATGTAAGATTACGTAAAGTCTGGGAGCGGGCAGTAGATAGGCTGTTCTTACTAGGAACTGCACAGTGATGTCCTCAGCTCAACCAAGCTGCATGTGTATGCTTCATAGCCCCCAAAGGTTGTGTGCAGTAAATATTTTGTTCTCCCCTGAGCGGGTACTTACACAATTTTACCCCTTTTTCAGCTCTGAAAAGAAAGGATTAACTCGTAAACTGCGAAGTTATGGTAGCTCAAACCTGCCAAGCGAAGGTATTTGGTTCTATTCTGACGAATATCGTCATAGTACCATATCATTATATAAATATGACATCCATATGCGCCTATTTTGCTTTTATTATGAACATATGAACATTTAAGCACAATAAAAGAAGTTGGAATAGCATTTGGGGGCTGAAAAAGATTAATATTGCCGCAAAGTTGTATCATGAGGCGAGAGCTGGAGTGGCGTATATGCTCCCTCTCTGAGCTCTCCAGCAACACTGATGGCTCCAATTAGAAGTCTCTGTGTTGCAAGGATCTCTAACTGCCACGCCCGTGTTAAAGAGACCGCCTTAGGGAAATTCGCGCCAAAAATTATCTGATAAAAGAGGGAATAAGAGGAAAAATAGGGGAAAAGGAGGGGAGGGGGGGACTCGGCGTCCAGGCCATAATAATAAGCCCAAATGGTGGAATAAAGATATTTCAAACTGCCTGCTTGCTAAAAAATTTGCTAATGATAGATTAAAATCCTCACAAAATGACGAAGAACGGCTGAAATTTGTAGAGCTACGACGCAAAGCCAAAAAGTTAATTAAGCAAAGTAAAAAGACCTTAGAGTTACATATTGCGAATCAAAGTAAAACAAACCCGAAAGAATTCTATAGTTATATCAGAAAGAAAAAAGTAGTTACTTCAACTGTTGGACCGTTAGTCGATGAAAATGGAGAATACACCAAAGACGAAGAACAAATGAGTAATGCCCTCAATACCTTCTTTGCATCAGTTTTTACAACAGAAGACCTCAGTGATATCCCTACACCATCGCCGATTCAGATTGATAATTCAGATGTTTTAAGCAATATCACCGTTACAGAGAGAGAAGTATTGAATTGTTTAGATAAACTCAAGGTAAATAAAACGCCTGGACCTGATACAATCTCGCCTAGAGTTCTAAAGGAAGCTAAGGATGAGCTCTCTAAACCACTGACATTACTATTCAATAAATCCTTGCAGTCTGGAACTATGCCCGATCAGTGGAAGCTAGCCAACGTAACACCGATATTCAAAAAAGGCAGCAAATCCCTATCCAGTAACTATCGTCCAATTAGCTTAACCTCAGTTGTATGTAAAATGCTAGAAACGGTCATAAGAGACAGACTCGTAAATCACTTAGAGGAAAATAACATACTTAAAGATACTCAACACGGCTTTCGTAAAAAACGTTCCTGTTTAACAAACCTCTTAGACTTCTTCCACGATATCCTCAACCTCTACGATGAGAGTAAAGCTGTAGATATTATATACCTTGATTTTCAAAAGGCCTTTGACAAAGTTCCCCACAAACGTTTACTGCTAAAACTAAAAGCGCATGGAATACAAGACGGTGTGTTGAAATGGATAGAAAATTGGCTCAGCGACAGAAAGCAAAGAGTAGTCATAAACGGTAAGGCATCAAAATGGACCAATGTAAGTAGCAGGGTACCCCAGGGATCGGTACTAGGACCAATTCTCTTTCTAATTTACATCAACGACATAGATGAGGGTCTCACCTGTACAATCTCAAAATTTGCTGACGATACAAAAATTGCAAATAGCGTACTCTCAAAAGAACAAGTTGACGATATGCAACACAATCTAGATAAATTGTCATGTTGGGCCCAAATTTGGCAAATGAGTTTCAATGCAGATAAATGTAAAGTACTACATATCGGATACCTAAATGAGAAAGCAAACTATTCGATGAATGGCACTCAGCTTAAGAATGTAAACAGAGAAACCGATCTGGGAGTAACAATATCGAGTAACCTAAAACCGAGTCAACAATGTTCAGAAGTTGTTAAGAAGGCAAACAAAATAATTGGCTTTATAGGCAGGTCATTTGAGCATAAATCCAAAGAAGTTATCCTAACCCTTTACAATTCCTTAGTCCGCCCTCTTCTGGAATACTGCGTTCAATCCTGGTGCCCTTATTACCAAAAAGATATAAACAAGCTAGAACGAGTTCAACGTAGAGTTACCAAAATGATACCTAGCCTAAAGAACAAACCATACGAAGAGCGTCTTAGAGAATTAAATCTATTTCCTTTAACCCAGCGCAGATTAAGAGGCGACTTAATTCAAGTGTTCAAAATCATCAAAGGCATCGACAATATGAACTGTAGTAAGTACTTCACTATCGACCAATCTAATTACACGCGGGGAAACGGTTGCAAAATTATTGGTAAATCTTTTAACTCGCACGAATCTAAGAATTTCTTCTTCAATCGAGTTGTCAACTTGTGGAATGGGCTTCCCCGAAACGTTATAGACTGCATCACCGTTGATTCATTTAAACTCCGCCTAGACAAATATCTCGCATCAAACCCGCGACTGACTGCGTTTGTAAATGAATAACTTTATTTTATCCCCCCCTCAGTTACTAACCCATCTGTCCCCTACTAACTTCCTAATCCTGCCACGGACATTAGTTCCAGGGCAGTAATTCCCTTTCCAATGTTCCCTTACCCACTCTAAACCACTGTTTGGACACTTGATCCTCAGTGTTTTGGAGGACAAGCAACCTAGAAGGGTCACTGGATCTGTTGTTGCTTGATTTCCTTTGTACTCCTTTGTACTTTGTACATATGTAGGAGTGGTAGTAAGTAATGGAGGGGAATTATCTCACCTAATCACAAATTGCTTTGTTTTGAGTGCCACTGGGGTGTTTTCTAAGTTTTTTTTTTATGCTCTGGATCTATTGAGGACGGTCGCAGTGCACCAGAAAAAACTTTATTGAGGACGGTTGCCATTTATGGGTTAAAGAAGGACTACAAATGTGTGTCAGAAAGTACCAGTTCTCTCCTGCGGTCTTTGGTCTTGACTGTGATGAGAGGGAATGAATATTTTTTGAGTGAGATTATAATAATAATAATAATAATAATTATAATAATAACTCAAATAATAATGCATTTAGCCATAGTATTACAACATGTTAGTAGTTTTGTACATGCAGAACATTAGTTTTGTTTTATTTGCTATATTCCAACTACTACCTATAGGGCATAGGCTGAGAGCCTGTACAGCCAGAAACCGCAGTTTCTGAGATACCTGGATAGGGCCCGGACATTGGGAGCGTATTGTATCTGGACGACAACCCACTTTAGGTATCACAAGGCCGCACACGTACGAACACACGTTTCGAACCAATAGATGCTTCGCTCGGTCTGTCATGTAAAATTAATGTGCTTTTGCTGTGCTACGATACGATTCATACTACAAAATCTGATATAAAAATGACAAAAATAACATTGTTATTCCCTCCTGTATCTACATTAAAACACGGATAGCTATTAAATAATTCAGAATGTAAAGAAACACTACCAAACCGCAGCGAATGGACAGGCTTTCGTTGTGTGTGTGTGTGTGTGTGTGTGTGTATGAGATTCATCAGATGTCATCCATAGTAGATACTATTAAACACATACCGGTACTCACATAATATCATCCATTATATATCATGCTATTAACCTTGTTACACTGTGTAAACATTACAATATATCAGATACTATAATACTAACATAGAATAGGTATCTACTGTATATCCATTGCTAAATGTACTATCATGATGCAATGCTTATATAGCCTTTACCCTCTAGAGCGTTATTTAATTTTGGTCAATATAAAGATCTTGTAATTATATTGCTAAACAAAATTTCTGATTTGTTTTATCTAGTTTAGAGTTGTGTAAGGGTGTTTTGATGTGTAACAATAGGCGGAAATGCATATCTACCCATTAATCAACAATGTAAAAACACGCCCCTCCACTCGCGAAAAATTACTATTCGTCCATAACCGTTTGCCGTAGAATTCAAAATATGTTGAGGGGGGGCAAGCCCCCCTCGCCCCCCCCCCCCCCCACAGGATTTATTAAAATCCTCATATATTTAAATAGTATGGGGCAAAACACAAATTTTCCCCAACGCGAGTCGCCGAGGCTATACTCGCGGCGGATGTAAACAAACCCACCTGCCTCTTGCGAGGTAGGCGATATAGAGGATATTTTGTTTTTTTCAGGATCAGTAATACATTTGTACGTGCATTTAGATACATATAGGAATGAAATACATGTTATAAGAAACCTAGGTCAATATACAGGAGACGCAACAATATAGGTAGCAAATTTCTAATGGTAGTTTTGGGTTCCTATCATCATATGCTTCATTTCTATATACTTTTTATCCGGGAAAAACAAAATCTTAGGATTTTTCATTTTTTTTCTTGGGATTTTTTTTTTTTTTTGGTCATTAACCTAACCAAAAAACCTAACCTAACCTAACCTAATAGCCCCCAAATACATTTAGGTTAGGTTAGGTTAGGTTTTTTGGTTAGGTTAATGAAAAAAAAAGTCACAAGAAAAAAATAAAAAATCCCAAGATTTTTTTTTTTTTTTTTCCGGGGATAAAACGTATATAGAAATGAAGCATATGATGATAGGAACCCAACACTACCATTATAAATTTGTTATCTATATTGTTGCGTCTCCTGTATATTTACCGAAACCTATAGGCCACGATACATTCGATGTATGATTTAATTACAAGATCTTTATATTGTCCTTCATTTTTTTACTAAATTAATACCGGATATATAAACCTATCAGCGTCCGAAGCTTAGCTTTGTGTGGTAATACGTCCCCCATTATATCACTACTGATAACTCATTGCCGTTTCACAAATGCATTTCATAACCACATGGTAACATCTAATATTACATTGCATAGTTCGTTGTGTTGTGTGTCATGAAGCAGACAATTTTGTTATCAGTGTTTGTCACCTACTGTAGAGCATTATGTCTAATGTCTATTAAAACACACATCAGTTCACTTACACACACACACACTCGACTAATCTTAACTAGCAATTCTCGTCATAATTGCCATCGTTACTTTACACGTCAACAACCGTTTATTACACCAATGGAAGGTAAAAATTTATGCTATAATACTGAACATCCTCCTCTTCAAAATGAATAAAAGTATGCATAACGTGATCACTGGGAACAGGGAAATAAAGACAGCTCTCTGGGGGGTGGGGGACGAGAGAACGAACCTAAACTACCAAATTTCGTAAAAGCCAATGAAACATTTAAGGTTGGAACCAGAGCCATTCTCGCGGGATAGCAATTTGGAAGTATTTCTTTTCATTCTTAATTATTTTCTTAAAACCTATGGTAATATTCGTGTCCGTATTTAGTGTAGATACGTAAGGGAATGTAATATTTGTAAATCCATAAATATATGAATGAGGACCATATCATGGTAGCAGCATTATACTTGTAGGCTACATGGCAGACTGAGTGAAGCATCTATTGGTTCGAAATGTGTGTTCATAGGTATGAGGCCTTGTGATAGTTAAAGTGGGCTGTCGTCCAGAAACGATGCGCTCCACATGTCGGAGCTATCAAAGTGTCTCAGAAATTGCGGTTTCTGACTGTACTTGCTGAGCTTATGAAATTATATCTCTCTAGTAAGGCACCTTGTTTTTAACTTTATTTAATGTTTACAAAGTGTACTGTATGCTACAGGTTTTTATGCATTTATATTGACACCTATGTGGACACGATTATAATAATGTGTTAATGTTAATGCTTGTGACAGTAAACACCAATAAGACTTGGTACACAAACAAGAAACAGTCCCTCACATACAGTATATATATACTGTATATATACAGTATACTGTATATACAGTATATACTGTATATACAGTATACTCACTGGGCACGGCAATGCACAGTCCCCCACAAAACAAGACCATAAATAACACATCATTCCAGCAACAACTCTTAGTATTATGTAATTACTATTTACTCAACATGTATGATTTGAGGGATATCTTAAAACAAGATACTGTGGGCTTATCTTGTATATGCTTTTTTTGTTTTGTTTTTTTCTATGTGATTGAGGGAGGCAAAAGGCAGAACTGCCTATAGCGAGTGCCTCCCCCATTGTTGAAAGAGTGACAGGGCCAAAATCAAGGGACGTTCGAGCCAAAATGCCTGGACACACAGAGTTTGAAGCAATTTAAGTCATAGGAAGAGGGAAAGACTGATTCTGGGAGAGAGTTCCAGAGCTCAGCTGTTGAGTATAAGAAAGTTTGAGAGTAACGTTTCACTCTCGGGTTGGAGAGTTGCACAGAGTAGGGGTGGGATTGAGTTGCAAAACGGGTACCACATGCCCTATGTAAAGGAGGTGGTATACACTGGGGAAGCTCTGAGGAACACTGATTATTATAGTAGCGATAGAATAGCGAGAGAGATGCAACATTGCGGCGGAGAGAGAGAGATTGCAGAGAGTTGGTGAGTGCACAGGAGTTAATGATACGAAAGGCCTTCCTTTCAACTTTGTCTAGGAGAGCGGTGTGAGAGGAACCTCCTCACACATGTGAACAATACTCAATACAAGGACGCACTATGCCCCTGTACAGAGCAAGAAGCTGTGCAGGGGAAAAGAACCCCCTAAGGCGGTTGAGCACACCCAGCTTCTGGGAGGCTGCCTTAGCAGGACTGGTAATATGGTCCTTCCAACTGAGAGCAGAAGAAAAAGAGACACCAAGAATATTGAGAGAAGATGAAGGATTGATTTTTGTATTGTTGAAGAATAAGGGATAGTCCGCTGGGAGTTCCTTACAGGGAGATAGATGGAGAAATTGGGTTTTGGAAGCATTAAAGGTAACAAGGTTTTCTCTGCCCCAATTGGAGATAGTATTTAGATCAGAATTTAAGAGTTCTATGGCTTCATTACGTTTGTCGTTGAGGGATTGCTGGCTGGGGCGTTCTGAAAAAATAATGGAGTAGTATAAGGTTGAGTTGTCTGCGTATGAATGGATGGGAATTGAGGTACAGTTGAGGAGATCATTTATAAAAATTAGAAAGAGAATAGGAGATCGGACAGAGCCATGAGGAACACCGGAGTTTATAGGGTGAGGAAGTGAACGATGGCCGTCCACAACCGCGGCTATGGAACGGCCGGAAAGGAAATTAGAGACAAAGGCACAGATGGATGGATAGAAACCGAAGGAGGGTAGTTTAGAAATTAAAGATTTGTGCCAGACTCTATCGAAGGCTTTCGATATGTCTAGTGCAATAGAAAAAGTCTCACCGAAGTCCCGAAAGGAGGATGACCAAGAGTTAGTAAGATATGAAAGAAGATCACCAGTAGAGCGACCCTTAAGGAAGCCATACTGGCAATCTGAGAGCAGATTATGAGAAGAGAAATGCTTAAGAAATTTGGAAGTAAGAATAGTTTCAAAAACTTTAGAAAGACAAGAGATGTGAGCAATTGGACGATAGTTGGAGGGTTGAGAGTGGTCACCCTTCTTTGGGACAGGTTGAATGTGAGCAAACTTCCAGCATGAAGGGAAGACGTTAGAGGATAGACAGAGACGAAAGAGTTTGCCTAGGCAGGGAGTCAGCACGGAAGCACAGCTTTTGAGAACAACAGGAGGAACACCGTCCGGACCGTACGCCTTATTAGTATTAAGCCCAGAGAAGGTAGAAAGTACATCTTTAGAAGAGATTAGGATATTAGCCATAAGTAAGAGAGGGAGGGTGGAGAGGGAGGAATAGCACCGAAATCATCCAAGGTGGAGTTTCTAGCAAAAGTTTGAGCGAAGAGTTTAGCTTTGTCAGAGGAAGAAGTGATGGTTGTGCTATCAGAGTGGGAAAGGGGAGGGAATGACGAGGAAGAGAAATTGTTGGAGAGGTTTTTGGCTAGATGCCAGAAAGCTTGGGAAGAGCTAGAGTTGGATAGTTCAGTGCTTTTATTATTGATGAAAGAGTGTTTGGCAAGTCGAAGAACAGATTTGGCTTGATTCCGGGCAGAAACATAGGAAGAATGAGAGTCTTGAGTTTTAAGGAGTCGGTACCGTTTGAATGCTTCCTCCTTATTGCGAACAGCAGTAGAACAGGCGTGAGTTAACCAAGATTTTTTAGCATTAGTCTGAGAGAAAGAGAATGGAATGTATGCTTCCATGCCCGATAGGATTACCTTGGTAATGCGTTCAGCACTCTCCGAGGGTCCCCGGCCACGGAAGCAGAAGTCATTCCATGGGAAATCAAAGAAGTACTGCCGGAGAGCCTCCCAGTCGGCAGCGCCAAAGTGCCACAAGCGCCGCCGGCTAGGAGGATCGGGTGGATGTACTGGAGAGATAGGACAGTTGACAAAGATAAGTTTATATGGTCGGAGGAGCCCAAAGGAGAGAAAAGATCGACAGTATAAGAAGAAGGGTTAGAAATTAGAAACAAGGCAAGAACGTTGGGCCGATCTCCGATGCGATCCGGGATACGGGTGGGTTGCTGAACTAACTGCTCTAGGTCATTTATGATAGAAAAGACGTAGGCTTGTTCACCAGGTGGGTCAGTAGTGTGAGAGGAGAGTCATTGGCAGTTGTGAACGTTGAAATCTCCGAAGATGGAGATTTCTGAGAAAGGAGAAATAGATAGAATGTGTTCCACTGTAGAGTTTAGATAGTCAAAGAATTTGGAAAAGTTGGTAGAGTTAGGGGAAAGATAGACAGCACAGAAATATTTAGTAAGAGAATGACAGGAAAGTTTGAGCCATATAGTTGAGAATTCAGAGGAGTCGAAATCTGGAACACGAGAGCAAGTGAGTTTGTTGTGCACATATGCACAACATCCACCTTTGGCTTTGAAACTAGGATAGAGAAAGTAGGAGGATACAGAGAAGGGGCTGCTGGATGTTGCTACAGACACCTGAGTTTCGGTGAGGAAGAGAAGATCAGGTTTGTAGGAGGAGAGATGGTGTTCAACAGAGTGAAAGTTAGAGGAAAGTCCGCGAATGTTGCAGAAATCAATAGAAAGAGTAACAGGCCGAGGTCCAGGTAATTTTGTGGGGTCGTCAGGGGATGGTCGGTCGGGTGTAGGGGCATTTATGGTCCCCCCCACTGGGGACTCCGAGGCTGGGCTAAAATTCATAATTTAAAAAAAACATTGGTGTGGAGGAATGATGTGTGGTGTGCATGTTTAGTGTAGTGAAGTGGATAGGAGGAGAAGGTGTTTGTGAGAGCTAGCTGGATTGCTCTCAGTGTAAATGAGGCACAAAGAAAATCAGTATGAGAAGCCAAGCAAATGAAACAGGAGTTCCATCGACTCTTTATCACATGTCTATAACCTCACCTGGGTCTAGCCCTGATCGATTGGTGCCTACAATCTCCCCACTTACTGGAGAAGATAGTTCCAAACTTTGACACTGTGATAGATAATTGATGTTTCGAATTGCTTTGATATCATTCTTGGGATCTCTAAAGCATTAGAATGTCTTACATTGTATATTTCCTTTGAACGAAAGTTTAACAATGTCATACCCTTATAATTATGAATAGATTTGTAGACAAAAATAGCACTACATAAATTGTTAATGTGTTCCCATTTTTAGAGGCGGAGGGATTTAAATAGCTCATTCGTATGGTCATACTTTGATTTCAAATTAATTGTCCTTATAAATTTCCTTTGTGCTAGTTCTATTATATTTAGCTTAGTTTGACCTGCGGAACCCCAAACTGTATGGCAGTATGAGAGGAAGGGTTATACTAGAGTAACTAGAGAGTAATAGTTATTTATGAGCATTCTTATTGAAGTAGTTACGAGTGAAGTATAGTATTCCACATTGTTTGTTGATCTTACTTGATTCTTATTGAAGTAGTTACAAGTGAAGTATAGTATTCCACATTGTTTGTTGATCTTACTTGATTCTTATTGAAGTAGTTACGAGTGAAGTATAGTATTCCACATTGTTTGTTGATCTTACTTGATTCTTATTGAAGTAGTTACGAGTGAAGTATAGTATTCCACATTGTTTGTTGATCTTACTTGATTCTTATTGAAGTAGTTACGAGTGAAGTATAGTATTCCACATTGTTTGTTGATCTTACTTGATTCTTATTGAAGTAGTTACGAGTGAAGTATAGTATTCCACATTGTTTGTTGATCTTACTTGATTCATTTTGTATGTGGGAATTCCATGTCAATTGTCTGTATACTACAACACCCCAAAACATTTGTGTTTTCTTCTTCTATTACTGTTATGTTGCCAATTTTGATAATATGTGTATTTTGAGGTGCATTTGAATTTCTTTGCTGAATTAGATATTTAGTTTTATTGAGAGACTGGAGACAAGCCAGTGGTGTTCAGTTGGCTTGTGCGACTCATCGTCTTTGCTTTTGTTCGGACCTTAGCTCATGTTTTTAAGGATTACATTCATTTTTAACTCCAGTTATTATTTACTTATTACATTCTGTATGTTTACATAATTTATATTATGGTAATAACACAAGCGGGCTACGGTGGGAGCTTGCCTGGGGTTAACAAAGCCATTTGCCACTCCCCTATGCGCGGTGAGTGACCGGAAAAGGTCAAATTGTACGCACATATGTCCGTCCACTCCATTGGTTCTTGAGAGACTGAGTGTAGGCGGTCCTAGTAGCCTAGACAACTGATAGGTACACTCACGGTGGTAAGTCGTAGGCCAGGGTTATGCCAAAGTCCTAGCTACACACTGACAGCAGGTTCGAATAATTTCTACCTTTGCTGGTTCAGCAGGCACGACGCCAGTGAAACAAGTGCATTGATAGTTAATAAGCTCCGCCCATACATAGTTGCGTATGTATCGGCATATGTAACGGCAACACAATAGAACACGGTAATAGTGATTATTGTATTCTGATATATTTATGTATTTATTTATGATATTTATTTAATTATTTATTTATTTATTTGTTGTGGTTCGTTACAGTTGAAATACTACTGTTTGCATTAACAATGATCAAACTATAACGTGCATTATTTGTTTTTGTAATAAGGTAATCTATATTATACAATATCACATCTGTTCACGCGTGTTTGGATGTTAATGGGGAACATCAAAGCAACCTCAGATTTGCTGATGACAAAGTGTATCCTAACGACTCGAGGGAAGAGTTACAACAAATGATGGTTGATATAATGATGGAAGCCTTAAAGTAATGTTGCCAATTAATAGAAACCCAAGCGTATGTTGAATGATCATGTGCAACCACAACAAATGAAGTTAGAGGATTATGTGCCAGATTCAGTGGAGGAATATATTTACCTAGGCCAGGTTATAGAAACAAACTCAGATCACTCTAGATAAATCAGACCAAGGATACATATGGAATGGAGCGCATTTGGTAAGCAGAATTGTATTATGAAAAGCTAGTTGCCCCTTGCATTTAAGAGAAACGTATGCAAACAATGTGTTATTCCTGTACTAATTAATGGATCAAAAACTTGGAGTATAACAAAGTTTTATAAACGATTTTTTTTGTAGTGCCCATAAAGATATAGAGAGAATAATGTTAGGGATAACTTGGAGCGACAAAAAGAGCATCTTGGATAAGAGCATAAACACAAGTAGAAGATAATAGCATTAACAAGAGGAAATGGGCTTGGAAAGATCATAAATCTAGAAGAGATGATAAGAGATTGGCAAATAAAGGAACACAATGGGAATCTAGAGGAAGGGATAGACAGATAACCAGATGAACGGATGAGATCGGAAAGTTTGCTAAAGTAAGACGGAGCAGGATAACAACTGACCAGCTAGATTAGAAACGTTTGTGAGAGGTCTTCGGCCTACAGTGGACAAACTAAGGCTGCGTATGGTGATTATTATGATAATTATATAATAATATAAATGCAATAAATAAGGTAACTGCTGTTGATGTAAAACGATAAATAATATAGCATTATCCTACCGTAGGTCAATTTACATGTATACAATACACTCACGTGAGAGCAGGTAACTGACAGTATTACGAGTGCTACACAACGTATCATCTCGCAATTTTACTGAGAAAACCGGGGATTTGGAAGTTATTAGCACAACAACATAAGTATTACTTCATATCCATTAACAATTTGGTAGTTATTAGCACAACAACATAAGTATTACTTCATATCCATTAACAATTTGGAAGTTATTAGCACAACAACATAAGTATTACTTCATATCCATTACCAATTTGGAAGTTATTAGCACAACAACATAAGTATTACTTCATATCCATTAACAATTTGGAAGTTATTAGCACAACAACATAAGTATTACTTCATATCCATTAACAATTTGGAAGTTATTAGCACAACAACATAAGTATTACTTCATATCCATTAACAATTTGGAAGTTATTAGCACAACAACATAAGTATTACTTGTGACGCACCCAGTGCGTTGCAACACAACCTGATTGTACTCCTTGGTACTCGACTGTACCGCCCGTGATCTGGCTACCGTCAGCCGCAATGTATATTGAGTGTGACAACTTATAACTATGTTCTTTGTATCTCTGCAAAGGTCTCGTCATGTGCTAACCAGTGGTGGGTTTTGTTTTAAGCCATGTCGAGACCTTCCATTTAATATGTAGTATCAATAGAGAAGTTGATAGATAAGACAATGGGAGTTCAGAGAGAGAGAGTGAGTTAGGCTTCAGAGCAAGAGGGTAGCAACGCGCCACGCTGCCGGGGGGGGTGGTTGCCAGACGTATGGACTGGTTGGCGGCCCTGCGCTTATAGCTAGGCACGACAGGGTTGGTAGTCCATTGTTGCCTGCCTACGCTGCTTGGGCTGGGCCCATGTTGTCGTACAGCACATTGCCTGGAGGCTGGCTGCGTGTTCCATGACCAGGTTGCCTAGAACCTTTGAGATTCTAACATCCCTTGCCCTCTCTCCCAACTTCTCACGGTTGCACTCTTTCTCTCTGACGACATTACTCTCATTTCATTCTTCTCTCTATTTAAATGCATAACCTTCCCTTGAGGTCCTAAAGGAGTTTCAGCACTCACCTCTCGTATTACTCTTAGGACAAGCATATATTTACATGTATTAGATTTAAGGGGTTAATGTGAACAGCGATCTTCTTGATGAGGATAGTTGGTGAACGTTCTACATGTTCACGAGTTATATGCCCCGCTCATCATCCCATTTGTGACTAGACTGGTGCCATGTGTAAGAGCCCGACCATGCCCAGGAGTTGTCTGTAGAGGGACGAGGACTTAGCCTTGATTTGCATACCGAGCCAGGAGCGAGTGTAGCACCCGAGACTACAGCTCGCTCGTAGTGCCGGTATAGTAGAGTAACGTAATTTATCTGTCCTTGTGTTCTCTACAGTCTTCTCCTGGGTTCTCGCTTTCGGTGCTGGGACTCGTTGTTCCTGTGACTTGGCCTGCTAGCTAGAACACATGGGGATGATGAGTGGGATATATCTTTATTTTACTATGCATTGCAGCTCTCTTTAAGTATATGTCTATAACCCTTTACAATACACATTACTCACACACAAGACAACACTATTAATACTTTCATGTATCAATTAACTGCACTGTCGTTTTGCTGCTGTGTCCGGAGTTCTGTTGCGTAGGGCGCATACGGACTCGGAGGGGAGACAGAGTGAGAGAAGCGAAGTAGCCTATGCGGTAGTAGGCTACCGGCGCAGTACTGTTGCCTGCAACCTTTTAGTTATTCCAAGTATAGATTCATTATTATAATAAGTGACTACTATTTATGTTCCTCCCATGTGTATTATTAGGTATCTACTGGATCATGAACATCTTGTATGCTACATGCTAGTGCATGTTAGTAGGGGACAGTTAGTGTAGTGCACGCGCTTTCAAGTAGGCGTGTACATTTGTCATTTAGCATTTCACTGTCATACCTTTAGCCTGCTTCTATTCTACATTATTAGAGGCTTAATATTAACGTAGTTTCTTGAGTATTGCATTTCTTTAGTAATAACGTAACCTATAAATGTCTGAGGGAGTTTAGCCTCATAGCCTACCCCTGTTGTACACTTTCGCCGAGTTAAGGTACCTCGTTACCATAGACGATAACTCTGTAGGGCGTTGGTGCTTTTGTTGTCTGGAGCATATAGTATTTGGGACTGGAATCGAGCGTGTCGTTGTCACTTAAGCCATTTCTGTCCTACGATCAAGAATCCCGAATATGTATTGCCGATCCAGCCGTAACAAAATGGCGACCTTGCACAAGATTCAGTAGTATCCTATCACATGTTTTTTGGAGAACTATTCTATGCTACCTAGTAGAGCTGGCTAGAATTTTCTTGCATATTGGAGGAATTTTTATTGTGTCATTATTGTATTGGTGGACTTGCAGATTGTTTCGTTAGGTGTCTAGAGTAGAGTCATTCAAGCATCTTTAAAATTTTGTGAGTCGAGACTGCAATTAGTAATAAGCATTTTTTTTTTTTTATGAACAGCAATTGTATAACAAGCACTATGTCTAATGACTCATCATTTACGGGGGAGGATAACACGGTACAGCCTAGTGACCAGCAAGTACAGCAGATATTTAGGGAGGGGAGTGTTATAAGTGGAGAGAGGGATGCCCGGGCATTTTTGCAGATACCTTTGACCGAACAGCGCCTGCAGGCTATTGATTGTTACGGTCTTCGCTGTTTAGCCACGGTTTTGGGGCGGGACTGTCCTGACAGTTGGCCCAAGAAGAATTTGGTGGCATGGTTGTTGGGTGATGGCGATGGGGCGGTGGGTGGAGTGGGGTCTTGGGGGGTTCCCTCCAAGCCTCCATTCCACTCTACCCCTGAGCTGGGCCCTCAGCCAGCGAGTCTTAGTACGATGCAGCAGGAGGGTTCTCAATGGCAAGCTGGCTTACCCGTAAACACGTCTCGGTGTGGATCCCCCATTTTGTGCTCTCCCCCCCCAGGCCTGTCTCCTGAGATGTTATTTCAGCTAGAACTAGCTAAGCTTAAGTTGCAAGAGAGTCAACAGGCTAGTATAGAACGGATTAAGCTGCAGGAGACTCAGATACAACAGGCTAGTATAGAACGGATTAAGCTGCAGGAGACTCAGATACAACAGGCTAGTATAGAACGCATAGAGGTTGCTAGAATCCAAGCCAATCAGGATGCAACCAGGTACCAGGCTGAAATGGATGTCGAGAAGTCTAGAGTAGAGACCACGGGGCGTCATCTCGGTGGTGGGCACCGGGTTACAGACTCACTTTCGCATTTAATTAAGTTAGTACCCGCATTTGATGAGACAGCAGTGACTGAGTTTTTTGCTCGTTTCGAAAAGAAGTGTCGTGAGTATGACTGGCCGGAGGTTAAATGGGCAGCATTAGTTTCATCACGTCTAGTGGGTAAGGGGTTGAAAGCCTACGATGCACTGTCACTGGACGAGAGTGTCGTGTATGGACTGGTGAAGGAGGCTGTGCTCCGGGCCTACGAACTGCAACCCGAAACTTATAGATTGAAGTTCCGTGGCGTGAATAAGAAGAGCGACGTCAGTTTTATGGAGCACGCACGGGACTTAACAGATGCATGTAATAACTGGTTTCGGTCCGAGCACGCAGAGTCGGCTGAGGAAATTAAGCAACTTTTCTATCTGGAACAGTTTTACAAATGTACTGGAACCGATCTAACGCTGAACATTAAGGAAAAATGTCCCAAGACAGTAGAGGAGGCTGCCAAGATGGCAGACCTCAGATTATCATTGATTCGTGGTTGCGGTGCCGCTCAGAGGGCTGAGTCAGGGCAGAAGGGGCGCTATACCCCACCCACCAGAGTTTTCGATAATAACAAATCCTATGACACACATAACCACACTAAAAGCATTGCACCTAATAACACCTACAAACACAAGCCTCTCCCGTTTACTAAAGGTCAGGCCCCTTCTTCGCCCGCACAAGGGAAGAAGCCCATTGGGGATGTGAAATGTTACAAATGTCAGAAGCTAGGCCATTATTCACGTGAGTGCCCTAGTAACACTCCCGCTAAGCCGGTGTCATTGGTTCACAGTATCGGTGTGTCTCTGAAGGCTGCAGCAACTGCCCGGGGTAGGTTGTCAGCAGCTGAGGCACACGCGGTAAAGAAGCGTACGGAAGGCTCGACACCTGTCCGGGACACTTTCTGTAGCCATCGGGGACACGGGTTTGTGAGCTGGGGGAGTGAACTACGGAGGGTTGACTTGCTGAGGGATACGGGGGCTTCGCAAACTTTGTTGAGGAACTTGACAGGGAAACCGATAAATGCGGCCAGAGTTGTTGTGGTGCAGGGTATAAATGCTACGAGGTCGTACCCACTTGTGAGGTTGGAGTTGAGAGTGGGAGAGGTGTGCAGGGAGCTGGATGTAGGGATCGTTGAGTGTTTGCCAGTTGAGGGCGTCGACCTTCTTCTCGGCAACGACTTTGCGGTGCCCACTTCCGGGACTCCACCCTTAGTCGTTGCCGAGAGGGCGGCCGACGTGGATGGTGAGAATCGGGAATGGGTTGGGAGGTGCCAACAGGATGAGATGGCCTGTGTGGTAACCCGATCTCGCTCTGCGGCTCCTGCACAGCCTAGCACTCAACCTCGGGGACAGTGGAGGAAGGATCAGGAGAAGGTTGCTAAGGGCAGGAAAAGGGACATTGATTCTGCTGCACTTCTCAGTGATTCGGTACTTGGACCTATAATAAACACGGGAGTTGACTCTGGCCCAGATATGGTGTGTAACAAGGCAGAGTTGGGTAAGACTTCGCGTGAGGCAAGAGCTGTAGCGAGAGCCACTAAGGCAGTAGAGCCTACTAGCCGGGGTAATGTCTTATTACAAAACCATCTTGATGCATTGACGCCCGGGGACATTAGTGAGCAGCAGCTGCAAGACGCTAGCCTAGCTCGTTATAGCAATGGTGCCATAGAGTTGGAGGAAGATGGGGATGCGAAGCCGGGAGATTTCTTTAGGCTCAACAGGATATTGTACCGCAGATTTCTAGACCCCAAATCGAAGTGGGAGGGCGGTGCGAGGGTAGTAGACCAGGTGGTTGTTCCAAATAAGTATAGAGAGTCCTTATTGTGTCTGGCGCATGATGTGCCGGTGGCGGGTCATTTGGGGGTAACAAAAACATTGGCGGCATTGGGCAGGTTTTTCTGGTGGCCTGGGGTCAAGGCTGATGTCTGTGCATGGGTGGCTGGGTGTGCGACCTGCCAGACAATGGGGAAGCCTAACCAGACAATCCCGAAGGCACCTTTGTTTCCCATACCTGTCACCGGGCCTCCGTTCAGCAAAGTTGTAGTAGATTTGGTTGGCCCTTTCCCGCCTACTAGTAGTGGCAATAAATTCCTGTTGACAATCATGGATGTGGCTACGAGATACCCGGACGCATACCCCATGAGAAACGGCTCGGCAAAGGCAGTTGTTAAAAACTTATTATTGTTCTGTTCCCGTTATGGATTTCCACGTGAGGTGCAGTCAGACCAGGGGAGCAATTTTACATCCAAATTGTTCAAGCAAACCCTTCAGTTGCACGGTATATGTTCTGTAGTGTCGTCAGCCTACCATCCCGAGAGTCAGGGAGTCTTGGAGCGGTGGCACTCGACCCTGAAGAGTATGCTACGCTGTTACTGTGCAGAACATGACACTGATTGGGATTTGGGTCTGCCGTATGTTCTGTTCGCTGCACGTGAAGTCCCAGGAGAGAGCCTGGGGTTCAGTCCAAATCAACTAGTCTTTGGCCATAATGTGAGAGGACCTTTAAGTATGGTGAAAGAGATCTGGGAGGGCGAAGAGAAGCCGGGGTCTGTACTTAAATATGTCCTTGAGAGCCGGGAGAGACATAGGTTGCATGGCAGCGGCAGGTAATAACTTGGTTAATGCACAGGCGGTCATGAAGCACCAGTATGACGCCAAGGTGAAGCTTCGGGAGTTTTCGGTGGGTCAGGAGGTAATGTTGCTTTTACCTTTGCCTGGACACCCCCTTTCTGCCAAGTTCATTGGGCCGTATGTGGTGGCTAAGAAACTGTCCGACCTTGATTATCTCGTTGCAACACCTGACCGTAGGAAAAAACATCAGTTATGTCATGTTAACCTCATGAAAGAGTATGTGAGACGCCCCTCAGAGCCTCTCACTGTCCCTGTGCTGGCCTGCAGCGGCCAGGGTGGAGAAGGAGGTGGGGACAGTCATGCTGCTGAGGAGGATAGCTGGGACTGTGTCATTTCCGTGGAACAGTGGGCGGGGAATACTGAACAAGAGGCTAGGCAAGCTGTAAGTCACCTGCCTGAGCACCAGGGTGCTGCTGTCCTAGGCCTGTTCAGGTCATACCCCTCTGTTTTCGCCGAACACCCAGGTCTCACTACTCAGGTAACGCACGACGTGGATGTCGGTGATAATGTGCCCTTCAAGTCAGTGCCCTACCGTGTGCCCCCGGTAAAGTTGCCAGCTTTACGGGAGGAGTTAAAGTACATGGTTGAGAGAGGGATGATCACTGAAGGTTATGTGAAGTGGACATCACCCGTCACGTTGCAGCCAAAACCTGACAGCAAGGTGCGGTTCTGCATAGATTTTCGTAGGCTAAATGGCTTGACCACTACCAACCCTTACCCTTTGCCTCGAGTTGACGACAGCGTGGACAAGATAGGGAATGCAAAGTACCTTACTAAAATTGATCTTGTAAAAGGCTACTGGTAAGTACCCCTGTCGGACCGAGCTAAGCAAGTTTGTGGTTTAGTGGTAGATGGCAAGACCTACCAATGCAACGTAATGCCTTATGGGCTTAAGAACGCACCTGCCACGTTTCAGAACCTGATGAACGATATTTGTGACGAAATCCCTAACTGCACGGTCTACCTTGATGACGTGATAGTGTATGATGACGATTTTGAAAATCACCTAAGGCACTTAGAGACCCTGTTTGGGAAGTTGCACGATGCTGGGCTGGTGGTGAACCTGAGGAAGTGCGAGTTTGTAAAGGCTACTGTGCAGTATCTTGGCTTTGTGGTCGGGTTAGGCCGGGTGTGCCCCCCCCCTGAGCAAGATACAGGCTATCAATATGTTTCCCAGGCCCACCACTAAGCGCCAGGTCATGCGGTTCCTAGGTATGATAGGCTATTATAGGCGCTTCATCCGGGGATACTCTACTGTCTTAGCACCGTTAACTGATCTACTGTCGAAGTCAGTGAAGTTCTGTTGGGCTGCGGAGTGTCAGAGGGCTTTCGACCTAGTCAAGCACCTGCTGTGTACACATCCGATTTTGAGGGCCCCAGACTTCTCCAGGAGTTTTCAGCTGGCGACTGATGCCAGCGGTGTGGGTGCCGGGGCAGTGTTACTGCAGACTGATTCCGAGGGCTTGGAACACCCAGTGAGCTTCTTTTCTCGCAAGTTTAATTCGGCACAAAGGAATTACTCGACAAAAGAGAAGGAGCTTCTGGCTATCGTTTTGTCGCTCAAACATTTCGAAGTTTATGTTCCAGCCTACGGCCCGGTAGTGACGATTTATATGGACCATCATCCCTTGAAATTCCTAAATCAGTTTCACAATCGGAATATGCGGTTGACCAGGTGGTCCCTAATGCTCCAAGAGTATAATCTCAACATTCAGCATATTGCCGGGAGTGAGAACGTGATAGCAGATTGTCTATCAAGGGTTGATGATCCAAGATAGTCGTGCACGGTGTGGGGGTTGAGCAGGAGTAAAATTAGGCTATCATAACGCCGTCCAAAAAGATTATAAAACAATAAAATAAACGCGAAAACTCTTTCTTTTTTTTTTAGTTTTGTAAGTCTTTATTGTTGTAGCATGATGCATGCGATATTGTGTTTTATGTATAATTCACACTTCAGTTGTTGTGCACCTTTTGCAATTAGTGGCAGTTAAGGGTAGCAGGTCGGTTGGTTGCCTGTCAGATTTTGATAATGCTTCTAAGGTCGATTATCTAAAATCTTGGGGGGGCTGTGACGCACCCAGTGCGTTGCAACACAACCTGATTGTACTCCTTGGTACTCGACTGTACCGCCCGTGTTCTGGCTACCGTCAGCCGCAATGTATATTGAGTGTGACAACTTATAACTATGTTCTTTGTATCTCTGCAAAGGTCTCGTCATGTGCTAACCAGTGGTGGGTTTTGTTTTAAGCCATGTCGAGACCTTCCATTTAATATGTAGTATCAATAGAGAAGTTGATAGATAAGACAATGGGAGTTCAGAGAGAGAGAGTGAGTTAGGCTTCAGAGCAAGAGGGTAGCAACGCGCCACGCTGCCGGGGGGGTGGTTGCCAGACGTATGGACTGGTTGGCGGCCCTGCGCTTATAGCTAGGCGCGACAGGGTTGGTAGTCCATTGTTGCCTGCCTACGCTGCTTGGGCTGGGCCCATGTTGTCGTACAGCACATTGCCTGGAGGCTGGCTGCGTGTTCCATGACCAGGTTGCCTAGAACCTTTGAGATTCTAACATCCCTTGCCCTCTCTCCCAACTTCTCACGGTTGCACTCTTTCTCTCTGACGACATTACTCTCATTTCATTCTTCTCTCTATTTAAATGCATAACCTTCCCTTGAGGTCCTAAAGGAGTTTCAGCACTCACCTCTCGTATTACTCTTAGGACAAGCATATATTTACATGTATTAGATTTAAGGGGTTAATGTGAACAGCGATCTTCTTGATGAGGATAGTTGGTGAACGTTCTACATGTTCACGAGTTATATGCCCCGCTCATCATCCCATTTGTGACTAGACTGGTGCCATGTGTAAGAGCCCGACCATGCCCAGGAGTTGTCTGTAAAGGGACGAGGACTTAGCCTTGATTTGCATACCGAGCCAGGAGCGAGTGTAGCACCCGAGACTACAGCTCGCTCGTAGTGCCGGTATAGTAGAGTAACGTAATTTATCTGTCCTTGTGTTCTCTACAGTCTTCTCCTGGGTTCTCGCTTTCGGTGCTGGGACTCGTTGTTCCTGTGACTTGGCCTGCTAGCTAGAACACATGGGGATGATGAGTGGGATATATCTTTATTTTACTATGCATTTGCAGCTCTCTTTAAGTATATGTCTATAACCCTTTACAATACACATTACTCACACACAAGACAACACTATTAATACTTTCATGTATCAATTAACTGCACTGTCGTTTTGCTGCTGTGTCCGGAGTTCTGTTGCGTAGGGCGCATATGGACTCGGAGGGGAGACAGAGTGAGAGAAGCGAAGTAGCCTATGCGGTAGTAGGCTACCGGCGCAGTACTGTTGCCTGCAACCTTTTAGTTATTCCAAGTATAGATTCATTATTATAATAAGTGACTACTATTTATGTTCCTCCCATGTGTATTATTAGGTATCTACTGGATCATGAACATCTTGTATGCTACATGCTAGTGCATGTTAGTAGGGGACAGTTAGTGTAGTGCACGCGCTTTCAAGTAGGCGTGTACATTTGTCATTTAGCATTTCACTGTCATACCTTTAGCCTGCTTCTATTCTACATTATTAGAGGCTTAATATTAATGTAGTTTCTTGAGTATTGCATTTCTTTAGTAATAACGTAACTTATAAATGTCTGAGGGAGTTTAGCCTCATAGCCTACCCCTGTTGTACACTTTCGCCGAGTTAAGGTACCTCGTTACCGTAGACGATAACTCTGTAGGGCGTTGGTGCTTTTGTTGTCTGGAGCATATAGTATTTGGGACTGGAATCGAGCGTGTCGTTGTCACTTAAGCCATTTCTGTCCTACGATCAAGAATCCCGAATATGTATTGCCGATCCAGCCGTAACAAACTTCATATCCATTAACAATTTGGTAGTTATTAGCACAACAACATAAGTATTACTTCATATCCATTAACAATTTGGAAGTTATTAGCACAACAACATAAGTATTACTTCATATCCATTAACAATTTGGAAGTTATTAGCACAACACCATAAGTATTACTTCATATCCATTAACAATTTGGAAGTTATTAGCACAACAACATAAGTATTACTAACATACCCATTAACAATTTGGAAGTTATTAGCACAACATAAGTATTACTTCATGTCCATTAACAATTTGGAAGTTATTAGCACAACAACATAAGTATTACTTCATATCCATTAACAATTTGGTAGTTATTAGCACAACAACATAAGTATTACTTCATATCCATTAACAATTTGGTAGTTATTAGCACAACAACATAAGTATTACTTCATATCCATTAACAATTTGGAAGTTATTAGCACAACAACATAAGTATTACTTCATATCCATTAACAATTTGGAAGTTATTAGCACAACAACATAAGTATTACTTCATATCCATTAACAATTTGGAAGTTATTAGCACAACAACATAAGTATTACTTCATATCCATTAACAATTTGGTAGTTATTAGCACAACAACATAAGTATTACTTCATATCCATTAACAATTTGGAAGTTATTAGCACAACAACATAAGTATTACTTCATATCCATTAACAATTTGGAAGTTATTAGCACAACAACATAAGTATTACTTCATATGCATTAACAATTTGGAAGTTATTAGCACAACATAAGTATTACTTCATATCCATTACCAATTTGGAAGTTATTAGCACAACAACATAAGTATTACATCATATCCATTAACAATTTGGAAGTTATTAGCACAACAACATAAATATTACTTCATATCCATTACCAATTTGGAAGTTATTAGCACAACAACATAAGTATTACTTCATATCCATTAACAATTTGGAAGTTATTAGCACAACAACATAAGTATTACTTCATATCCATTAACAATTTGGAAGTTTTTAGCACAACAACATAAGTATTTCTTCATATCCATTAACAATTTGGAAGTTATTAGCACAACAACATAAGTATTACTTCATATCCATTAACAATTTGGAAGTTATTAGCACAACAAGATAAGTATTACTTCATATCCATTACCAATTTGGAAGTTATTAGCACAACAACATAAGTATTACTTCATATCCATTAACAATTTGGAAGTTATTAGCACAACAACATAAGTATTACTTCATATCCATTAACAATTTGGAAGTTATTAGCACAACAACAAGAGTATTACTTCATATCCATTAACAATTTGGAAGTTATTAGCACAACAACATAAGTATTACTTCATATCCATTAACAATTTACCGAATACAAATGACACCAAGAGGCTGGAATTCTCGAACCGAGACTCCAATCTTGATTTGCCCACTGACATAATTATCCTGGCTTAAAAATCCTGCAGGGTTGATAGACACTAAGGCCTACTTTAACTAATTATCGTAACTACGAATTAATACAAATGTGTATAGTTTACACCATTATTATAGAAATCATACAAATCAAGGAATACATTAATCTCCTTTACACATATCTTAGCACTTTTTCATGGGGTAGAGATATATGGAAATTTACCTTTTGACTGGAAAGTGGTAGTTAGTCAAAACAAATCATGGGAAAATATGAAACCTAAGTATTGCTAAACCGGCACATCAAGATATTCAAGGTTGTAGTCCAATTTGAGAAGCCCAGTCTCTTGAATGTTGGTTTGTGTTAACACACTCACACTCTCTCTCTCTCTCTCTCCGATAATTGGCAGATGCCCTTTAAAGTAAGCAAATGTCAGATACTACAAATAGGCTTCCAAAACAATAAATGCGAATATCACATGAATGGTGAAAAGGTATAGAGCGTATCACATATTAAAGACCAAGCAGTGCTTAGAAACGAAAATCTAAAATCCACAAGCGAATGCTTTGCAACAGCTAACAAAGCAAACAGAACACTAGGATTCATTAGAAGAAATGTTCATTGTCATAGTAAACACATAGTTATAACTTATACCCTTATATAAAAGTATTGTGAGTAGGCTATTCTGTGCAGTTTTGGTCTCCCTACATAACAAAAGACATAGACACTCGAATCCGTTCAGCGCAGAGCAAGAAGATTGATCATATTCCTTAAAAATATACCACACAATGAGAGATTAAGGGAACTTGATCTCTTTTTGGTTAAGAAAGTAGAATAAGTGGGCAGCTGATAGTGTCTTAAGGTTCTGAAAGGATTCAGTAATGTAAATTCCAATAATCTACTTAAGATAGCCAAGGAGAGTTCCACAAGAGGAAACAAATTACAAATAATGGGCAGGAAAGGGAACCTAGACACAACTAAAGATTTCTTCAACCACACTATAATTGGGCAGTGGAATGAGCTCCCTAATGAAGTTATAGACAGTGGCACAATATACACATATAAATAGAAGACTAGACTCATACCACAGAGAAGTTGGTCTGGAGTAGGACATGATTTACTGACAAGAGAACCTGGCAGATATTAACACTGTCAATTGCAGAGAGCAGAAACAAAAGAGGTGAAGGTATGCATAATATATCCTTTCCATTTCTAATTATTCTATACAAGTCCTTCAATCGATTTCTGAACCCTGCAAGGCTATTAACTCCTGTTTTCAAGTACGGCAAATTGCCGGATTTGGGGGGGGGGGGGGGGGAAGGAGGAAGAGAACATTCATCTTTACTATCCTTTCCTTCCACTTTCTCTTACTCTTAGGGTTGCTATCTCTACTAAGTCCTGGCCAACTCGCAGACATCGTAAGATATCTGTGGCTAGTGTATTTATGTAAAACTATGTAAATTTATCTCTCTCTCTCTCTCTCTCTAACTTGCGAAGAATGGTAGAGGCAGAGGCTCTTGGCGAGACTAATTTGGTAACTTCCCCGAGCTTATTAACGGTAACACAATACTACCGTGCCTGCCAACGAGCACGAACAGCAAACATGAGAGGAGTACGCAGATCAGGAGCAGGCAGAGGGTAATTTACACGTGAAGGTCTCAAAGTTGCAGCTTTTGCCAAAGCATTCACCCTTTCATTACCCTTGACACCAACATGTGCCATTCTAAAATCGCTAAAACTATAGCATGGGAAGAATTAAAAGATTCCAGAGCCATTAGAGCCCCTTGAGAATAACTAAAAATAGTAAAATGATTGCTTTGGTGAGCAAACACAAATTTCAGAGCTAAAATGACAGCAGACAACTCAGCAGTAAAATCTGAGGCAGCTGAAGGAAGACTACCACGACGACTGAAGTCGGGGAACACAACACCAAAACCAACACCGGAGGCAGATTTAAAGCCGTCAGTATACACAGGCACAGAAGTATTATGACTAGAAGAATGTTCCAAAAACAAATGAAGAAGAAACTGAGGAGTGACTGAATCCTTCGAGCCTGTAAAAAACCTGCAGAATGATGGTTCAGGCAAGACCCAGGGGGCAATCCTCGGAATTTGCACGGGACTAACATCAACCGTCGACAGATCAAGCTCCTTCATAACTTCACGAACCCTATAGCCAAAAGGATGGGGCATTCGAGAAAGCCGACCATAATACGAAAACAATTATTGTCCCGAGACACGGGTAGGCGTTGAATCCGAAACCAGCAACGTACAACCACAGATTGATGCAGTAAACCTAAGGGAGACACACCAGCCTTCACCAGCAAGCTGGGAATCAGAGACGACCGAAAAAACCCAGTTGAAGGGAGACCAGCATGATGAACAGCATCTAGAATCTTAAGTCTGGAGTCTGTGGCAGAGTAGTAGAGCTCACAGTCATACGACAACTTGGAGGCGACAAATTCCTGAAACAAATGCAGTAGTGAGACCCAAGTACATTATCTCTGCCACACAGAACCCCTCTTACTCTGCAAAAGCGCATAGCCACAGTCTTTGATGGGGAAAACCCTTGGAATCAGCATAGGCAGAAATCCTGTCCAATGCAAGTTGCATACGTCTCTCAATAGCAGACATGCGGGAACTAGAAAACCAGATAGCCAAATCATCCACATATAGGGACGAGGACACGCCAACAGGTACAGCATCTAGAATACTGTTGACGGCCGCCTCAAACAAAAAAAGTATTTAGGACACAACCCTGAGGGACACCTTCCTCCTGGCACAGTTCCGCAGAAAGGGTAGAACCCACACGGACCCGAAACACACAATCAGTTAAGGAGTCTCCAAGCAACATCGAGAGGGGACCACGTAATCCAAAGGCATGAAGTTACCGCAGAATTCCATGTTGCCATTCTGTGTCACAAGCCTTCTCAAGGTAAAAAAACACAGCCACAAGATGTTGCTTTTTTTTTTTTTTTTTTTTTTTTTTTTTTTTTCTATATTCCAACTTACTTCCTCTCGGGCATAGGCTGAGAGCCTTAACATTCACCGCTTTACAATGAACAGTGAAGCCCGTGAGGTCTTGTTCCAGTCTAGGGAGTGAGACATGTGAAGCACGTAGAGTACAACGAGCACCTGCCATCTTGCCTTCACATGAGGCACGGTGCTCACTCATGGCCCGAAACGACCCCATCTCTGAAGCCATCTCGTTCCCGTGCTTCACTGTCTCACCCTCTACACTCGGACTCTCACACTTACACACACACAACGCCACCTGTTGAGCAGATAACTCACCAGGCATTGCACCCCAATAGCATATTTTGAATATGGGAATATTCATACAGTGCTATTTAATCAGGGAACAATGAGGGTATTTTATTGACGTTTCGGTGGGCTTTGTGGTAATGCACTGATACTAGGTACAGCACAAATTCCATCCCAATAATATCTTCCCATTGATACATCGGGATTTGAACCCGGGACCTTTGGATTACCAGGCCAGTGGCAAGACCACTCCACCACACCTCCCCTTTGCTTAGAAGCAAAAGCTTCACAGATTGAGGATTCAATTCAGATAAGGTTGTCGGAAGTACACTGTAGTTTGCGGAAGCCACTTTGAGAAGGGGAGAGATAGCCATTCTTCTCCAGAAACCACTCAAGTCTGACTGTCTTCTAACTGTCTTCGTGGTGCGATGTATAAGGTGTTGATTTTCGGTGTGAGCATCCTGGGTTCGAATCCACGGACTGCCACATGTGTTTGTAAATTTCATTAATCGATTTTAGGAGTATGGTTGGTTGTTGGAAGGAACATGATAATTGATAATTTTTTCAAACAATTTGCACACACATGATGGTAAATTAATTGGGCGGTAATTAGGAACATTGTAATGATCCTTGCCAGGCTTGGGAATAGGAAGGACAATGCCCAACCTCCCAGCTTGCAGACAGAGTACCTTCACCCCAAATCCTATTAAACAAGTCTAATAAAAACACCAAAGAGGCATTCGGGAGATGATAAAGCATGGCATATGGGATGTTGTCAGGACCAGGAGCAGTGTCACCACATTCCTAGAGGGTAGCATGCAGCTCACGAAAACTGAAGTCAACATTGTAAGGCTCCACGCCATGAGACCGGAAATTAAGACCCTGTCTCTCCTGGCTACGTCGGACATGTGCACAAGGCTTGGAACCATCACTCTAGGAGATCTTGCAAAAATGAGTAGCTAAGGCAGGGGCTACATCACCAGGTGCAGACACCAGATTACCTTGGATTCTCAGCACTGGTGGAGAGGAGGGTGAAAACTTTCCAGATATCTTGCGTATTCTCTTCCACACCATAGGCAAAAGAGTGGGAGAAGTAATCGTAGAAACATAGGACCTCCATGAGCTTCGGCGAGCATCTTTCATAACCCATCGATAGCGAGCACGCGTTTTGCGAAATTGAACTTTAAGAAAGAGAACCTCTCGGTTTGCATGGTGTTGACGAGATGCGGCTTTATAAACCCCCCAAGCAAAATAGCAGGCTGCAGTCCACCACGGTACAGGTCTCCGGGAATATACACCCAAAAACCGTGGAATGGAACGAAGCCCCGCCCGAAACATAGTCATAATAAAATAATGTTGTGCATCATCAATAGCTGGGAAATCAAGTACAGCCAAGTGAAACTCACAGAGTTCTTGTTCTTGTGGGGTTGGGAGGGCTCTCGGGTGGTAGACACTCGCTTGGCCCTGTAAGATGAGCCGTCACTGGGGTCGTAAACTGTAGAATATTGCCTATTTCTTTGGCCAGGAGGTATGTGTACAAACACCTGCCCTCATCACTACCCGTGCCACCCAGGAGCAACCTCAAACCAACCCCTCCGGTATCCAGCCTCCTAACCCGGTCACGCAGTGACTCACAGAGTTGCCCAAAAAGAGGCCAGTAAGCCCTACCCAGACACCAGCGAGGAAAACGGGTAGTTGGAGAAAAGTGAGAGGACTAGACCAACACTGGATAATGGTCACTACCATGCAGATTATCCAAAATGTCCCAGGAAAAATCAAGGGCACAGTCAGGAGAAATAGTGGTGAGGTCAAGAACAGAAAAAAGTGCCAGTCTGAACATGAAGATGGGTTGGCCTCCCAAAGTTCAAGACTACCAAATCCAGATCACCAACCAAGGAGGCCAGAAGCCATATTGGATGGAGTCCATTAAGATCGCCAACGAGAACAAGAGGAGTTAAGTTGTTGGATAATGATCTCTAAATCAGCTCACAATACTGGGACTGAAGGTGGAAGGTACAGGCAACAGATGGTAAAACACCTTTTAAGGTACATCTGTATTGCTAGAACCTGAAGGGGAGACTGTACAGCAAAGTGAGTGAATGGGACATCTGAACCGCAGAAAATAGCACACCCACCGCTATGACCACCAGCCAGGGGAGGAGCGGAATGGAAGACTGAATACCCCTTAAGCTAAGGCAACGGTCAACGCTCCACCATTGTCTCCTGAAGACAGACACACAATAGATTCAGATCTGAGAGAAGTAATTGCAATTCCTCCCAGTTTGTCAATACACCCCAACAATTCCATTGAAGACAATTGGTTGTAGCCATAAGGTGTTACTAATTAAATATGAAAAATATATAAGAGGAAGAGCACAAATTTCTATGTAGGAATTTTGCTGGGAAGGGGTTTAAAGCACTTCTTCCCAAGGGTTGGTCCCAGTTTTACCAATCGAGAGGAGGAAGATGATAATCTAGTATCTCAACGTTTAAAAGGATCTTTATCCGTAGACACATCCGCCCTAGCAGCAGTACGTGACCGAGGCACATAGACCTTCCGTTTAGATACAATTGCTTTGTCTGCAGCCTTCAGCGAGTGATCATGTGTCACGACAGGGTCACCTGGACCCTGACCGTCCCCAACGAAATCAACCGAAGGCTGTTTACAGAAGGCTGGGTCAGAGGGAGCTGGCGAGCAAGCCGTGAGTGCGTTCAAAGACGCATCCTCTGCCACACCTGAGCTAGGTGCAGGAACTGGAACCCCTGAAAGGCTGTCTTTATCAGCCACCAACGTTGATGCCAAATCATCCCGGGACCCCGAGTGAGGGGCACTCTCAGAACCCCCGTGAGGCATGGATGTTTCAACCTTAGAAGGAGGGGTCTCCTCCAAAGACTCCTCACCCGCTTGAGGTTGGCAATCTCAACCTCCATTTCTACGCCAGTACTTGCTGAATCGGAATTATGACCTGCCACAGAGCCTGTTATATAAGGAGGTTGCATAATGACAGAGGGACCACCAGCCTCAGGTACAGGTAGCGAGGGAGGATCCACAGGCAGGGGGGTAACAGGAGTCACAGACTTCCCACAGGGAGGCCCAGGGCCCCAGAAGGAGGCTCGATAACGGAGGAGACTCGCGATAGAAGGCCTGTTTGAGGAGCAGAAAACTTGTGACGACTCACAGAAGGAACTTTATGCACAAGTGCAGCAGGCTTGGACTTTGAGAGGAGAGATGTGAACGAAACACCAGGGCGAACAAACATAGATGACACACAATCTTTAGCTTCAGCAAAGCTCAGTTTCTCTTTCGCACATAGAGACAATATCTCCTGTTCAAATCTATATCGATCACAAGACTTGGACGTAGCAGCGTGTCCACCACCACAATTCATGCAGGATACTGGACCCGGTCAGTCCATACCCTTATGTAACGAACCTCCACAGGAGATGCACACAGACGGTAGTCCCTGGGCAAGCTGTCGGCAGGAACGCCCGATATACCCAAAACGCTGACAATGGAAACAACGTCGCGGTTGTGGAACATAAGGCTTAACCGGATAAGGTCGGATTGTCGGCGACTAAACCGGCTCCCCCTCCGGGTCCTCACTTGGAGGGTGGGTGGCTAGACACCCTGCAGGACTAAAAGCAATACCTGTCAAAGGGCGGATGAACTATATATTAGTCAACGGCCATCTAGCAAACCTATGGTATTTTACCATGATGGGTGTTTAGGATGCTGCCATAGCCTGCACCAAGGTCTTCCATCGTCCGTTTTCATCCATCCCTGCTGTTTGGTGCTATACAAAGGAGTACAAAGGAAATCAAGCAACAAAAGGCCTGGTGACCTTTCTAGGCTGCTTGTCCTCCAAAACACTGAAGATCAAGTGTCCAAACAGTGGTTTAGAGTGGGTAAGGGAACATTGGAAAGGGAACTAATGTCCGTGGCAGGATTAGGAAGTTAGTAGGGGACAGATGGGTTAGTAACTGAGGGGAGGATAAAATAAAGTTATTCATTTACAAGTGCAGTAAGTCGCGGGTTTGAAGCGAGATATTTGTCTATGCGGAGTTTAAATGAATCAACGGTGCTGCAGTCTATAACGTCTCGGGAAAGCCCATTCCACAAGTTGACAACTCGATTGAAGAAGAAATTTTTAGATTCGTGTGAGTTAAAAGATTTACCGATAATTTTGCAACCGTTTCCCCGCGTGTAATTAGATTGGTCGATAGTGAAGAACTTACTACAGTTCATATTGTCGATGCCTTTGATGATTTTGAACACTTGAATTAAGTCACCTCTTAATCTGCACTGGGTTAAAGGAAATAGATTTAATTCTCTAAGACGCTCTTCGTATGGTTTGTTCTTTAGGCTAGGTATCATTTTGGTAACTCTACGTTGAACTCATTCTAGCTTGTTTATATCTTTTTGGTAATAAGGGCACCAGGATTGAACGCAGTATTCCAGAAGAGGGCGGACTAAGGAATTGTAAAGGGTTAGGATAACTTCTTTGGATTTATGCTCAAATGACGTGCCTATAAAGCCAATTATTTTGTTTGCCTTCTTAACAACTTCTGAACATTGTTGACTCGGTTTTAGGTTACTCGATATTGTTACTCCCAGATCGGTTTCTCTGTTTACATTCTTAAGCTGAGTGCCATTCATCGAATAGTTTGCTTTCTCATTTAGGTATCCGATATGTAGTACTTTACATTTATCCGCATTGAAACTCATTTGCCAAATTTGGGCCCAACATGACAATTAATCTAGGTTGTGTTGCATATCGTCAACTTGTTCTTTTGAGAGTACGCTATTTGCAATTTTTGTATCGTCAGCAAATTTTGAGATTGTACAGGTGAGACCCTCATCCATGTCGTTGATGTAAATTAGAAAGAGAATTGGTCCTAGTACCGATCCCTGGGGTACCCCGCTACTTACATTGGTCCATTTAGATGCCTTACCGTTTATGACTACTCTTTGCTTTCTGTCGCTGAGCCAATTTTCTATCCATTTCAACACACAGTCTTGTATTCCATAGCGCTTTTAGTTTTAGCAGAAAACGTTTGTGGGGAATTTTGCCAAAGGCCTTTTGAAAATCAAGGTATATAATATCTACAGCTTTACTCTCATCGTAGAGGTTGAGGATATCGTGGAAGAAGTCTAAGAGGTTTGTTAAACAGGAACGTTTTTTTACGAAAGCCGTGTTGAGTATCTTATTAAGTATGTTATTTTCCTCTAAGTGATTTACGAGTCTGTCTCTTATGACCGTTTCTAGCATTTTACATACAACTGAGGTTAAGCTAATTTGACGATAGTTACTGGGTAGGTATTTGCTACCTTTTTTTAATATCGGTGTAACGTTGGCTAGCTTCCACTGATCAGGCATAGTTCCAGACTGCAAGGATTTATTGAATAGTAATGTCAGTGGTTTGGAGAGCTCATCCTTAGCTTCCTTTGGAACTCTAGGCGAGATTGTATCAGGTCCAGGCGTTTTATTTACCTTGAGTTTATCTAAACAGTTCAATACTTCTCTCTCTGTAACGGTGATATTGCTTAGAACATCTGAATCGGCGATGGTGTAGGGATATCACTGAGGTCTTCTGTTGTAAAAACTGATGCAAAGAAGGTATTGAGGGCATTACTCATTTGTACTTCGTCTTTGGTGTATTCTCCATTTTCATCGACTAACGGTCCAACAGTTGAAGTAACTACTTTTATCTTTCTGATATAACTATATAATTCTTTCGGGTTTGTTTTACTTTGATTCGCAATATGTAACTCTGGGGTCTTTTTACTTTGCTTAATTAACTTTTTGGCTTTGCGTCGTAGCTCTACAAATTTCACCCGTTCTTCGTCATTTTGTGAGGATTTTAATCTATCATTAGCAATTTTTTTTAGCAAGCAGACAGTTTGAAATATCTTTATTCCACCATTTGGGCTTATTATTATGGCCTGGATGCCGTATTTACGATGGTATGCAGTCTTGCACTGCTTTTAGGTAAGTGGTTTCGAATAACTTCCAAGATGTATTTATGTCATTATTGTTAATTAAAAAGCTCCAGTCAGTTTCTTTAAACATAGCTCTAAGTTTATGAAAGTTTGCTTTCTTGAAATTAGGGACTTTTTCGATGCTACTATTTGGTTCGTTACTAGTAAACTTTAAAGTGAAAGTTATCGTACGATGGTCGCTGTTACTGAATTCATCACCAACATTCAAATTCTCGATTAATTCATCTTTTGTTGCAAGTACAATGTCAAGAACGTTATTACCACGGGTCGGCGTTCGAACAAATTAATAAAGCGAACTCTCTTGCAAGTTCGTATACAAGTCATGTCCGGAGCGTGAAGTAAGAGTATCGCCCCACTTGGTCACAGGTAAATTAAAGTCGCCAAAAATTACGGTATCTTGTGAGTTACTTACATCTGCAATTTGTTCGTAAATTTCATGGTCAGTTTGCACTGATTGAGCTGGAGGTCTGTATATTAATGCAGCAACTTTCCTTCCTTTTCCTGCAATCTCCTGTTTTTTTCCCCACAGTGGTTAGCAGGCTAATGAGGAAGACTTGAGTCTGGTGGATTTTTCAGGAGATTTGGCATTCTTTTTCTGTTTCTCGTCTTTTCTAAAAAAATAAAATCCACCGCTACTGCTCCCCCCTGGATATGGTGTCGTTGGGGCTTGTTTTATACCTTACCCAGATGTGATGGCTCCGTCTGGGTCGATCTGTTTATATCCATCGTTATGTATTTGTGTATGGATTGCTTTCAACTTTTTCTGTTTTTGTTTCTACTTTTGTCCGGTGATATAGAAATTAATCCCGGTCCTCACAGACAACCTGTTACAAGTTGTTGTGTATTTTATTCCGATATTTATGGTCTCTATATGAACATCAAGGATCTTACATTGGCATCTGTTGATTATGATATTGTCTTTTGTCTCTGGTTATAGAGATTATTCTGAACTTCTTATACCTAACTTCAGTAAACCAGTTCTTATTTGGCGTGATTCTATTCCTCGTGCTCGTGGAATGAGCTTGTATATTAGATCTGGGTATAATGCTCAGCACTTAACTAAGCATATTTGTAAATGCCATGAGATGCAGTTAGTTAAAGTTTCCAGCAAGTATCATAATCATTACATTTTTAGCCTGTACAGAAATCCTGATGTTAACAATGACATATATGACTGCCTCTTAACAGCCATGGCTTCAATACAGTCTGTAGATGTCAAATCATATTTTATTTGTGTTGGTGATGTCAATGCGCATCATCAGGAGTGGTTGAACTCGGTCTCTCTAACTAATAGAAATGGTCTTGTTGTCTGCCTTGGATTTTGCAAACTTATCTGGTTGTGAACAGCTAATCCAAGGACCTACTCATATGTCTGGAAATTGTCTTGATCTAGTACTAACAGATATTCCTGGCGTTGTAGAAACCTCCGTTCTTGTACCTGTTGGCACTTCCGACCACAATGCCATCATGTGTAAAATTAATCTTGATTTTTCTGTTCCTGATATTACTCTCTCACGTAAAGTCTACCTTAAATCCCGGGTTAACTGGGACAACGTTTGTAATGATGTTTGTAATATTGAGCAGAATCACGTACTAAGATCTCATGACCCGGTTTCAGCTCTCAACAATTCCCTTCTTGGTATCCTTCGCAAAAGAGTTCCATCAAAAACAATTAAGTCTCGTATCAGGGATAAAGCATGGTTTAATGATGACTGCAAGCGTGCATTTGATGATAAACAAGCTGCATATCGTCTATGGAGACGTAATCAAACCCCCTTGCATTGGGAAAATTATGTTTTTAAAAGGGCAGCTGCGCAGAGAGTTTAGGATGGTGCTGAGAGGGATTATAACTCTCATCTTCAGGATGTTCTGGCAGGAGCTACACAGCCTCATAAATGGTGGTCCGCTTTGAAATCCTCTTTATTTGGAATAGATTCCTCCATACTTCCGCTTTGTGATTCTGATGGCTCCATCTCTTTTGATCCATTATCGAAGGCCAATATTCTATCTAACATTTTTATTATTAAGCAGAGTAATCAGGAATTGTCTTTGCCATTGACATGCCTCAATTCAATGGCATTCAAATCAGCTAAACTGAAAAGGTACTTGCTGGATCTTGATACCTATGGTGGCACAGACCCGGATGGGTTTTTCCCTCTCTTTTTTAAAAAGGTTGCAGTGGTCTTGGCACCTAAATTGGCCGTGGTGTTTAGGTTGCTTTTGAAATCAGGTAGTTTTCCTCTTTGATGGCGTAAGGCTAGTATCACTCCAATTCCAAAGGGAAATACTGCCTCATCATCTCCTAATGACTATCGCCCTATCTCCATTACGCCTATCCTATCCAAGCTCTATGAGAGGCTTTTGTCCAGACGCCTTTCCTCATATTGTAATCGTCATAATTTGATACCAAACTCACAGTTTGGTTTTCGTAAGGGACTGGGTACATGTGATGCGCTTCTGACACTTACCCATGACTTGCAATCTTCATTGGACCAGGGATATGAGTCTCGTGTCGTGGCTATTGACTTTAGTTCTGCTTTTGACTTAGTCAACCATAAAGAACTTCTGTATAAGGTACAGATCATCGGTATTGGTGGCAATTTTTTAAGGATCTTTGAAGATTTTTTGATGAAAAGGTCTGTCTGTGGTCATTGATGGGTGTCATTCACCTTCTGTTCCTGTTGTTTCTGGCGTTCCACAAGGCAGTGTCCTTGGGCCTTTGCTTTTTATTATGTTTACTGCTGACCTGTGTTTCCGAGCTTGAAAATAAACTAATCTCCTATACCGATGATACAACTTTATAAGCATCAATTCCATCACCAATAGATAGACACGTAATTGCTGCTGCTCTGAATAGGGATTTAGCCAAAATTACATCATGGTGTGAACTTTGGGGTATGAAACTTAATGCTAGTAAAACACACTCCATTATCATCAGCAGATCTCGTACCATGGATCCTCCCCATCCGTATCTACAAGTTTCTGGCGAGCAAATTGAGAATGTGAATACTCTGCGTTTGTTAGGAGTTACTCTGGATCCCAAACTTACTTTTGAAAAGCATATTCGTTCTTTCTCCTCTTCCATTTCCCTCCAAAATTGGTCTGCTTCGCAAGGTTTATAAAACATTTGCTTGTGATCCCACAGTTATCAAGTCTTTTTATGCTTTTATTTTGCCACAATTCGAGTACTGCTCACCTGTCTGGTTGTCAGCAGCTGAATGCCATCTCAAGTTGCTTGACAGGTCACTAAATTCTATCAGTTGTATTCTACCTCATTTGTCTCTTGATCTGTGTCATCGACGTAAAGTTGGTGCCCTTAGTCTTTTATTTAAAGTTTTTAACTACCCTCAGCATCCCTTACATGGGGTTCTGCCTGGGCCGTATATCCGGGCTCGTGCAACTAGATTCACAAGCAATCTTAATGATCTTGCCATGAGCCGTGTTAATTTTTCTACTACACAGTTTTCACAGTGTTTTGTGCTGGCCATGGTTGACTTGTGGAATAAGTTGCCAAATGAGCTAGTCAATTCAGCTCATATCTCCATTTTTAAGTCTAGAGTTAATGCTTTTTTGCAGCATTAATTCTAAATTTTAAACTTATTTTATTATATTTGATTGTAATATATTTATACTTGATATCCTCCACTGCATAATATGTTATCTGTGTTTAATATATGTATATATACAGTATACAGTATATGTTTTTTTTTCCTAAGTTGCCGTAGTCTCTCTCCAGTGCTTCCGGGTGTTTTGTGTGGATTCATCTTGCTGGTATTTCTGCACCCTGGTTGGAGACTTCGGCATCTCATATAATTATAATTATAATAATAATAATAAAACCTGTAACAGTACCAGGCAGTCACCAGGTCAGGAAGGTCTTAGAGATCAAACGTGAGGATTAGGATCGGTGTGGGAACATGCTTACCATCAACCCTCTTTTTAATAGGGTCGACTTTGATTACATGTTGTGAAGCCAATTCTTCTTGGAGACGCGCCTCATCATACACAACTAGCTCTTTTGCATAAACAACTCCGCGAGAGTGATTGAGTGTAGCATGTGGAGAACACCCAACCGGCTGGCCTGCTAGTGATGTCATGGCCAGAAGGTGAGCACTCTGATCTTTATCTACTACCTCAACTAGTAGGCTACCATCAGCTTGTGGAACCACCTTCAGAGAAGGACCACAGGTACGAACTAAGTCTGTAAGTTTTGAAAATGTCTTGATATCGCAGATCTAATCCCTCGGGGGCACGAACCACCACAAACTTAGTAAAGGGAACTTGTAAACTTGGCTCAGGAAGGGATCCAACAGCTCTCGGAGGACGACGGGACCTACTTGATGGAGGCCTTTGTGCCCTGCCTGCCTGGAAAGGCTGCATAGTCACCACAAAAGAAGGGGGAGGATCAGGAGGGGAAACCGAAAGATCGCCAGAGTCGTTGTTACGACTGGGGTTCAAATATATCAAGGCTCTTATTCATTGGACTAGTAATGGCATAAATGTTACAACGGAAAGCGCTAGCTCCAACCTCTGAAGTATATTCCCAGTGAACAAAGAACACAAATACTCTACAGAGTTCTATATGCAATAATAGGCTATCAAACTCTCAATAAATGTGCGTCTACTCTAGGCTTAATGTTATGTGAAAACAGCCTATTACTACCTATAACCGACGGTGCTTGGTTATGGTATGCAAAGTAAGGTGGTAAGAGAAGTTACAGCTTACGTTACTTTAATCAATAAATGTCAGGCACTCCTGCATGAAAGAAAGTGCACTAAAGTCCTTCAACACTAACAAGGAATCTTCTTTAAATGTTAGATGCTATAAAGATGCTCGTATCGGAAATGGAACCCAAAAAGGCAGGCAGCGGAACAATGCTCGTGCAGGCTATGCACACAAAAAGGCAGAATATATAATGCCGTCGGAGCCAAGAATATCCTAAACACTACAACACTAATAATAATCGCCACGACAATGCAGTATTCCTATCAACAAAAAGAGCCTAAGTCGTTTGTGTCTCAATACATCAAACTAGGCTGTGAAATGCTTGTGTAATCATAAATGGGTATGCATAAAAAGAGTAATTAGGTTAATATACTTAATGTCTACTGTGACTGATAAAGTCTAGCTAGAGTCAATGATACGAGATACTGGTGCGCATGGCATGCTGCATAGCCTAGTGCAAATCTCAAGTCTGTGCGTCAAATATTACGTTATAATGAAGGGTAGCTCTCTTGAGAAACCTTAATACCGAAGTATTAAGCGTTCTCCTGGCGTACCTCAAAGACAAACAATCGAGACTAGAACAGTGCAGAATGGTATAGGCAAAAAACCCTCATTCGTGCATGCTCTACTCTCAATGGCACACAGACTAGAATTTACTCAATCAACTCCAGTTCTCAGGTATGTCGTGCCGCTTTTAACTGAAGCCAGCACTCATAGGAAACAATACCTATAATATCAGACTCCTAGTCTAGCATTATCTAATCCAGCAGAACACTAATAATTATAGGAAGCGGCAATATGAAAGCCAACCAATGCTTCGTGATCCACTTATCTTAACAACTAACATACATAGGCTATATCAGACCTTAACACACAATACAACTGGCCAGCATGAAGCTGATTTTGCAGAGTTAACCAGAGGGGGTATAATATTAATAAAAGGTGGTGAAAGATATGGAAAATGAGAGAGATAGGCAGAGGAAAAGATTCTCAGGTACGGAGCGGGGATAGATAGCAAGGGAAAAAAGATGGGTGTGTTCTAGAAACCAGATCTGAGGGAGAGAGTGGCGAGGAACTGTATATATATACTCGCACTAGCTCGAGCCGCGTGGGAAAAAGGCAGTTACAAGTCGACTAACCACTAACAAAGCTTACAGCATGGTAAGGACCTCCCTCCACCAACCCCCGCGAGGCAGCCAGCCGTGACGTCATCGAGCGGGACAAAAAACACTGCGCGCCCCCTCTCACTCTGTTCTACTCTCTCTCTCTCTCCCAGATCCCATCATTACTAGTTAATGATAAAATATATACTTTACAATTAAATATATAAAGCCTTGACATGGGCGAAAACAAAGAGCCTTTCTGGACTGCCCATGACACGAGCTTTCATATGAAATAAAGCACACTCTAATACATAAACTGTAGCCCCATCCACTGCCCTGGCGATCCTAGTGAGTCACTGTAGGACAAGCCATGCGGTTCTAACGGAGTGGTCAACGTCACACCCCCCCCAAGATTTTTCTCAGAGGCCCCAAGGCTCACAAAAATCTGATGGTTAGAACCCATGCTATATCTCCACTTCCCATCACCCAGCGGCAGTAAAATATCTGGCACAGTTCTTCAACAAATTTTTTTTTTTTTTTAAATTATAACCCTCCCAACACAATAGGTTAAATTATATGTAGTTATGCTCCTCAAGAGCGAGCTTCTCTAGCCCAGCATTCTGAGAGGAGTGCAACTCAGAATTACTGCTATAACATACTGAAAAAAATTCAACTATCAAAGAAAGTTTTTATTTTATTTTTATTTTTATAATTTGTTTATTTCGGCTGCACTATAGGGGCAAGCCTAGTTTTTTCTTCTATACCAAACGCTCAACTCCTGCTTTACGACCCAATACGCTGGGCTACAACCGCGAGCCAACAAGCACCAAGCGCAAAATACTATTCAAACTAAAGCAGGAGGCTACCCGTGTGTCAATCTACCCAGGATCATATACCCTTGAACAACCATCTGCAACCACGTTGTCACAACCGGCAATATGGCGTATGTCCAGGTTATATACCAATAACCTTAGTGACCACCTGGTCAGCCTCATATTCCGATTGTGAAACTGGTCCAAGAACTGGAGAGGGTGATGATCTGGGTAAACTACAACGACCGGACCATAGGCTGGAACATAGACCTCGAAATGCCCCAGCGCAAGCACAACCGCCAGCAGCTCCTCCTCGACAACAGAGCAGCTCCCCTGGGCCGAATTGTACTTCTCCGAGCAGAAACTAACAGGATGCTCCAGCCCATCATCGTCCTTTTCCACAAGGACGGCACCAGCCCCCACACCACTAGCCTCCGTTGCTAGTTGGGAAGGTAGGCTAAAGTCAGGGGCCCTGAGGATCGGGTGAGTGCACAACAGGTGTTTTACTTCTCTAAACACCTTCTCACACTCAGGCGCCCAATTGAACTTCTTATCCTTCCAGTTATCCTCCACCTGAGCTTGACTGTCCCGTTCTCCTTCTCCACCTTGACTGCTAAACGTCATCACAGGCACAGTGAGAGGCTCAGGGGGGTGCCTCCCATACTCCTTCATGGGATTAACATGACATAACTGATTGCGCTTCCGTCTGTCTGGAGTGGCTACCAAGTAAACCAGGTCCGATAACTCCCCCACCACCCTATAAGGACCAGTGTACTTCGCGGATAAGGGGTGACCTACAAGGGGCAGTAGAATCAACACCTCCTGACCCACGTGAAACTCCCTGAGTTCAACCTTGAGGTCGTACCTGTCCTTCATGAGGGCCTGAGAGCTAGTCAAATTACGGCCAGCCAACTCCAGACTGCGCAACATCCGTTCTCGACTGTTGAGGACACACTTGAGCATAGAACAAGGTTTTTCTGCGCCCTCCCATACTTCTTCAACCATATGGAGAGGCCCTCTGACACGGTGTCCAAAGATGAGCTCATTAGGGCTGAATCCCAAACTTTCCCCAGGTACCTCCCGTGCAGCAAACAAAACAACATGAATCTCCTGCAGGTAACCATACCGGGAAAAATACACTAGCAAGCCTCAGACCACCGTCTTCGCTGACCCATTTCTCATAGGGTACGCGTCAGGGTACCTCGTTGCTACATCTCTCGACTGTGCAACACTGTCCTCCTTCAACTCGACAGCACCGGTACCACATTCAAGAACCTCCGGGTCTTCCAATTGCAACTTACGAATGTCCGAAGGAGCAAACCTATCCAAGTGTTTGCGAAACAACTCATGCCCCCCTCCTACATTAAGTTTGGCCTCCCGTTGCTCTCTCTCTGCGTACCGTTGCTGTCTCATCGTCTTTTTAAGCCCATCCACTGCCTTCTCAGGAACAGTTAATGGGTCTTCTCTCGACTCGAAATGTGGTCCTAATAATGAGTCCCCAAGAATGTCCGCTGATACTAAACTCTCAACCGCATCAACTTTCAACCCCTTCTCGGTACCCTTCCTCCGCTGATCTAAAGATTGTTGACCAGAATGTGACTCCCTGGATGCAGGATCTCCGGTGGCAACACACGCCATAGGCTGCCCCGGACACTTCTCAACCCACTCCTGCTCCTCCCTACTCACGTCGGCCGGCTTCTCGGCAACGACCAAGGGTGGAGCCTCAGAAGTAGGTCCCGCAAAGTCGTTGCCAAGAAGGAGGTCGACGCCCCCAACAGGTAACTTCTCCACAATCCCTACATCCAGGTCACGAGTCACACCATCAACTTCCATCTTCATTCTTACAAGCGGGTATGACCTTGTTGCATTAACTCCCTGAACCACAACCACCCGCGCCGTATTTACAGGTTTACCAGTGAAATTTCTCAACAGTGTTTGCGATGCCCCAGTGTCACGCAAAATTCTCACCTCATGTCTTCTACCCCCCCACTCCACACAACCGAGTCCCCTGTGGTCACTAAAGGCATCACGGACAGGGAATAAGCCTTCCGGATCCTTCTGCACTGGCAGTGTATTTACCTCGGAAGAAATGCCTCTAACAAACTCCGATGTCCTCTTGAACACTCCAATGCCGTGAGCAAAAGACACGGGTGCCGGAGGAGGTCGACTAGGGCACTCATTTGCCTTATGACCCTCCTGGCGGCAACTAAAACACATAAATTTCGGTTTCGGCTTATACTGTGATGTAAAAGGCCCCTGACTTTTCACATACGGTGTGGTGTAAGGTTTGGATTCAGATTTAGTTTCATGGCTCTTCTGTATAAATGTGTCATTGTTACGGGGAGGGGGAGGATAACGGTCCTTAGCACTTACATCGTACCTCTGTGAGGACCCGCAACCCCGAATCAACGACAGCCGTCGATCAGCCATTTCTGCTGCTTCGACTAGAGTTCTTGGGTTTTTCTCCTTCAAGTTCAAAGTTAGATCACCGCCCGTACTCTTAAAGAACTGCTCCAACATCATTAACTGCTTAATTTCATCAAATGTTGTGACCTTCTCAGATCGGAGCCAGTTCCCCATAGCATCGGACAAGTCCCGGGCGTGTTCCAAAAAGGTGCTATCTCTTCCCTTAGTTACACCCCGGAACTTCAAACGGTACGTTTCTGGTTGCAATTCGTAAGCCCTCAGGACAGCCTCCTTGAGATCCTCATACACAATACATAACTCCAAAGGTAACGCATCGTAGGCTTTAAGACCCTTGCCTATTAATCTAGAGGATACAAGTGCTGCCCATTTATTCTCTGGCCACTGGTGTTCCTGGCACTTCTTCTCAAAGCGTGTGAAAAATTCTGTTACACCACTCTCATCAAACACCGGAACCAGTTTCAATAAGTGCGAGAGAGACTGCTCATGAACACGGTTACCAGCCCCAAGTCGCTGTCCCGTTGTCTCTACTCGCGACTTCTCTACGTCCATGTCGGCACAGTACCTAGTCGACTCAGCTTGGATTTTTGCTAGCTCTATTTGCTGCTGATGCTGAAGCTCACATACCCTGATAGCCTTTCTCTCTTCGATCTTAGCTAATTCGAGCTGAAGCAATAATTCTGGAGATAACCCTTGAGGAGGTGAAGGTGCTACAATGTTTGAAATTACCGGTGGTCCCCCCAGGGGCAACCCACCCTGCCAGTCACCACCCAACTGCGGAAGCGTACCCGGGGTCGGCAAACTACTGGGATGGCTGGGATTCGAGTGTAGGGGAAGCATGGCCGAAGGGCTCTGAGCACTCAACCCATCTCGCTCACCAGTCACCCTGCCCAGTACACACGTTATCAAGTTATCCTTGGTCATGCTGCTAGTAACCGCATGACCGATAGCTGTGGCCAGGCATTGAAGACCGTACCGATCCATACCCTCCAACCGCTCGGCAGTAACAGGCCATTGCAAAAATATCCTAGCATCCTCCTCACAGTTCACCCGATTAACCCTTTCATCATGCTGCTGTTCCTCAGTTTCGACATTATGTACGGTGTCTCCATTCTCCTCTGATCCGGTATAAGACATGATGCTCACAAAAATTTCCCACCTCAATATTCAGAAAAGAAGTACCCCAAACTCTTATACCTCAATATACACACAAAAATTCTCGGAAATACTCAAGGGCTATACTATGTTGCGAAAAAAAATTATTCTTGCTGATCCCCGCAAAATATTCTCCAAAACAACAAATGTTCCCTGCTAATAAATGTAGGTTCACCAAATCCTAGGTAAGGTCGCCATTTGTTACGACTGGGGTTCAAATATATCAGGGCTCTTATTCATTGGACTAGTAATGGCATAAATGTTACAACGGAAAGCGCTAGCTCCAACCTCTGAAGTATATTCCCAGTGAACAAAGAACACAAATACTCTACAGAGTTCTATATGTAATAATAGGCTATCAAACTCTCAATAAATGTGCGTCTACTCTAGGCTTAATGTTATGTGAAAACAGCCTATTACTACCTATAACCGAAGGTGCTTGGTTATGGTATGCAAAGTAAGGTGGTAAGAGAAGTTACAGCTTACGTTACTTTAATCAATAAATGTCAGGCACTCCTGCATGAAAGAAAGTGCACTAAAGTCCTTCAACACTAACAAGGAATCTTCTTTAAATGTTAGATGCTATAAAGATGCTCGTATCGGAAATGGAACCCAAAAAGGCAGGCAGCGGAACAATGCTCGTGCAGGCTATGCACACAAAAAGGCAGAATATATAATGCCGTCGGAGCCAAGAATATCCTAAACACTACAACACTAATAATAATCGCCACGACAATGCAGTATTCCTATCAACAAAAAGAGCCTAAGTCGTTTGTGTCTCAATACATCAAACTAGGCTGTGAAATGCTTGTGTAATCATAAATGGGTATGCATAAAAAGAGTAATTAGGTTAATATACTTAATGTCTACTGTGACTGATAAAGTCTAGCTAGAGTCAATGATACGAGATACTGGTGCGCATGGCATGCTGCATAGCCTAGTGCAAATCTCAAGTCTGTGCGTCAAATATTACGTTATAATGAAGGGTAGCTCTCTTGAGAAACCTTAATACCGAAGTATTAAGCGTTCTCCTGGCGTACCTCAAAGACAAACAATCGAGACTAGAACAGTGCAGAATGGTATAGGCAAAAAACCCTCATTCGTGCATGCTCTACTCTCAATGGCACACAGACTAGAATTTACTCAATCAACTCCAGTTCTCAGGTATGTCGTGCCGCTTTTAACTGAAGCCAGCACTCATAGGAAACAATACCTATAATATCAGACTCCTAGTCTAGCATTATCTAATCCAGCAGAACACTAATAATTATAGGAAGCGGCAATATGAAAGCCAACCAATGCTTCGTGATCCACTTATCTTAACAACTAACATACATAGGCTATATCAGACCTTAACACACAATACAACTGGCCAGCATGAAGCTGATTTTGCAGAGTTAACCAGAGGGGGTATAATATTAATAAAAGGTGGTGAAAGATATGGAAAATGAGAGAGATAGGCAGAGGAAAAGATTCTCAGGTACGGAGCGGGGATAGATAGCAAGGGAAAAAAGATGGGTGTGTTCTAGAAACCAGATCTGAGGGAGAGAGTGGCGAGGAACTGTATATATACTCGCACTAGCTCGAGCCGCGTGGGAAAAAGGCGGTTACAAGTCGACTAACCACTAACAAAGCTTACAGCATGGTAAGGACCTCCCTCCACCAACCCCCGCGAGGCAGCCAGCCGTGACATCATCGAGCGGGACAAAAAACACTGCGCGCCCCCTCTCACTCTGTTCTACTCTCTCTCTCTCTCCCAGATCCCATCATTACTAGTTAATGATAAAATATATACTTTACAATTAAATATATAAAGCCTTGACATGGGCGAAAACAAAGAGCCTTTCTGGACTGCCCATGACACGAGCTTTCATATGGAATAAAGCACACTCTAATACATAAACTGTAGCCCCATCCACTGCCCTGGCGATCCTAGTGAGTCACTGTAGGACAAGCCATGCGGTTCTAACGGAGTGGTCAACGTCACATCGTCAACAGTCAAAGGCAGGTTAGAAGCCATAGCACGAAAATAGGACATTCACTGCAGCTGGTCCCATACTCACCACGGAGCCACAATTAGAGGACAAGACAAAATTGACCCAGGAATCCAGCCAGAACATATGCCAGGGAAGAAAGGTGTCATGAAGGTGCCTCTGTCTGTCGGTTCGGCACAACAACTAGCCCCCCGGCTTGGCGTAAAGGGGCCACAGTTGCTACCCCAGTTCTACGGGAATGAGCAGTAGCCACTGTTACGACCGGGACTCGTATAAAACAAGGGCTCTTAACCCTTAAAGAGCGGCTCACGACTTAAGTCGAGTTGAAAAAACAGGCAAAAAACGGGTGAAAAAAGGGTGAAAATCGAGTGAAAATGAGTGGGATAGTAATGATCCATACGTCCGATATCTGTGGCCTCCCGGCCCACACTAACTCCAGTTCCCCCACCGCGCGAGAGGATCACAGTGTAACCAATAGTTCGCTAAAAGTGAGCAAGGTAGCAAAATCTGCTAAACTTCCATCTTCGAGGTAACACTGTCAGTGCTCCACGAGTGCTACGTAGCTGTATCTTACGTCATTGTGTAGCGATTTCCACCTAGTTTTCGACGCAATACAGTTCCTTTCATACTGATGGTTGATATAGCTGTCAGAATGGCCTGAAAAGGCCCAAAACGGCCACAGAGGGCCCGCTAGACAAGGGTTAATCATTGGACTAGAAAGGCACACAGCCACAACGGTAACACTAGATCCAACCCTCGAACTTATAATGCCGGCGCACAAAAACACCTATACCCTCCAGAGTTAAATCTGCGATAGCAAGTATAACTCGGTATAAATGCACTACTACAACAGGCTGATGATCTCTGATACAGCCTGATCACAATAACATACAATTACGTTAATAATGTATACAAGGAAAAAGATAGAGAGCTTAAATAAATCACTGGAATGATTTAATGCAAACAAGAAGAAGGTATAATTAAAGTTACTCTAAACAATAATAAACTGTCACTCCTATATTAACCTGACAAGCGCGAAATAGACCTAGGGGCTAGGGTAGTTATTTGTGCATTTCTAGCCTTGGATTCTGACAGAATTCGTTATATTTACAATATAGAGCATTATTTGTTTTCGGTATGCTTTTATTTTACATATATGATGTATATATGAACCTTCAAGAGTGCTAAAATAAGTGGGAAAAGCATTTGGGTGGTGAAAAACGAAGATATTGGCCACCCGGTCATAATCTCAGGCGAGAGAGAGCCACAGGCAACCCTCCTCTCTCGCTGTCTGTGAGGTAACTGAGACGAGCGGGGCAGTGTGGGCCGGTGTCTGGGTGTTGCATAACGATCTTTTCTGCAACCCACTTGTGCTACATTATCGCGGGAGAGAAAAATAACCGATAAATGATGATAATAAGAGGAAAAATAGGTGATAATTGAGGAGGGGAGGGAGGGGGGAATAAGGTGGGGAAGGAGGGGAGGGGGGTGGGTGAGATTTACATGGATGAGTACTGGAGGGGAATTATCTCACCTAGAGACAAATTCCTTTGTTTTGATAGGCCCTTTTTTTTTATGGAAGGCTTTTTTTATGGTCTTGCTTCCGTGAGGCCTATCGCGTTCCCTATAGGAAGCCTTCCGTGAGGCCTATCGCGCTTGCCGGGTTAAAGAAAGTGAATGAAAGTCCTAAAGCATCGAACAGGAATCTTCTGAAGAAAGTCTGACGCTGCTTAAGATGATCGAATCGGATTTTGAACTGTTATATAAAGCAGGAACAAGATATGACAAGTGTAGGGACATACAGTGTTAACTGGCACGGGAATAACGATAAATGCGCAATAGTATTATATCCAACAACAAAAGAAGTACTTCCTCAGGCAACGCAAAAGCCTGCTCGGGTTGTGCACCTCAACAACAACCAAGGCTTACAATCAACGTGAATAAAAATGCTGCATACATAACATATGAGTTTATAATCCTGATCGGGTGTCTGCTAGGCGAATAAAGTCTAGCTGGGATGTCGTAGGCTAGGAAACAATGGCTGAGCAAGCGGCTCGTAGCCTAGCGAGGTCCTTAAGACTGTACAGCCAAATTACGTTAAATGACGAGATCCAGATCGCTAGTATCTGGTTCTCTCCTGGCGACCCTCTTCAAGTCAAAGCAAAACGAGTTAGCACAGTGTTGGGTGGCAGAGGCAAAAGCCCTCACTCGCAACACAGTGCTAAACTCACAAGGTACACAGTCAGAAAGACAACCTAGGCTTCCCACGTATCCGTTGCGATTGTACAAGTTCAACAAAACCTGGTACACAACGGAAATCACAACATCAATAGCCTTACCCCAGTCTAGCATTAAATAGCCCAGCAGACAACCAAGAAATAGGTAGGGAGACACTGCGAGTGTGTCGAACCAGACAAAATGTTAACCCCTCCAAAATGTCTAACTAAGCGTGAAATATCTGAGAGCTTCAGCATATAACACGATGGCCGATATCTGAAATCATGCAGAACCAAAGGGGAGTTATGATGTTAAATAGATTAGAAGCATAAGAGGTAAGAAGTTGAGAGAGAGAGAAAGTGTTCTATAGGTAGAAGTTGGGGACAGGTGGCAAGGGAGGTGTGAAGGGTATGCTGATCAGGCAAGCTCTGAGCAAGGAAGGCACAAAGGCAGCAGGGAGTGCGGGGGGACCACTTCCTGCCGCGGCAGGAGGACGGCAAGGCGGCCAGCCACTCAGAGGGCCCGGCCGTGGCATGACGTCACCGAGACAACACGTAACACTACGCGTACTACCCTCTGCCTCCTGCACTTACTCACTCACACTCTCTAGCTGTATCATTCAGTCTTATACATTAAACTTATAACTGATGATATAAAATATAATGCATTGTCACAGACAAAAATAAAGACCACTTCTATACTGCCCATGACATGACGATTCACAAGAAAGAAAGTATAACATTGTAGATAGACTGTAGCCAAATTCATTGCCCTGGCGAGTGTTAGCGAGTGGCCAAGCGAGTGTCTGAGCTCACGTGGCGTTCTGCTAAGCTGCAGGTGTCACACCACCCACAAACTCCCTCCAACAAAACCGAAGAATAGCCAAAACAGAACTCCAAAGTATACTAAATCATCAACAGGAAAACAGGGCTGAGAAGTACGACACCGCTGGAAGGCCCCACTCTTACCAGTGATGAAGGGGGAGAACTTGGTCCACGAGGCCGATGAAACCCGAACCCTAGAAAGATAGGTAAGCTACCCAAATAGGTGAGATCATCGGCCACGCTTCAAACCCTGCCACCGTGCGCAAGGTGGCTCCCCATTGGCCGGGGGAGGGTTGCAAAACATCTCAAAATTTCCCGGGGCATGTTGAAAGAACATCAGACGTTACTCGACGTTTAAAGGTGGCAAGTGCTATGGTGATGTTTTTTGTATATCTTCTTGAAATCTGGAAGCATGTTTGTTTTGTTTGAGAGTTGATCATTGGCCAGAAAATATGTCTTAACACCGTTGCACACGAGACTTTTTGTTTTGCAATTTGTGTCTTCCACTTAATATGTAACAAGACAAAACAAATATATACATTTATGGAAATCTTTAGTCACGTTTATTTTGTTCTTATAACGCTCACTTAGACACATTTAGAGCCCTCAGACATACTAAGTGGTTCATTAGGTAGAACCTTTTAAAGGAAATATAAGTTAGGGCTAACTTGGGATATTTAATGGGAACATTAATGACCGCAACAGTACTAACATGTATTATTTATTTTATTAGAATGGCGCCCTGTCAGCTCTACCCTTCTTGAGTCGCTACTTGGGTGGCATAATGTGGAGCAGCCTGGCCGATGTCTGCACCTCCTGTGGCTACATCTCCCTCCTCACAGCTCGCAGGGTGGCCAGTATTATTTGTAAGTACTTTTTTGGCTCGTACATTTGAACACACTAAGGATGAGTCAAAATTTCCAAAGCTATTCTTGATTTGTTAAATGTTATGAACCCCCTGAGGTGCATGGTTGCCAGTTTTATTAATTTAGAGAGTAAATTTCCCACCTAATATTGGTCTTCAGATTTTTGGCTCTCTTTTCTCTGTATTTCTTTCTCTTTGGTAAATAGGAGGGTAGGGTTTCCAAATCAATGGTAAATAAAAGACGAAAATCGATAGATTAATGCCACAATCTATAGAATATCACTCTAAAATGGCTCAAATCTCCAGAATATCGCTCAAGTTCATGTCACTAGATGTAAAAGTTTGCCTCTAGGTCGAAGTAAATACCTCTAGATCTAGCGGGAAAGTAGCTAAATTGGCAACTAAAATACCCAAGAAAAGGAAAGACACCATAGTCAAGAAAAGGAAAGACACCATAGTCAAGAAAAGGAAAGACACCCCAGAAAACAGCAAAGAAGAGGATAAGCAACAAAGAAAACGTCACCCAAGCTTTCAAGGGATAACCGAGGAAGAACAACCCAAAACACCAGAAAAGCACGAGTCAAGAAGTTAACTTCAGAGAAAGAAGAGACACCAGGCGCGCGCCAGAAAACAGCACCTGCAGCGACAACGAGGAAATCACGATTCGCCACTATCATGAACCATTCAACACCAGGGAAGACGATTCCCCAAATATCTACAACGCAGACACCGACCCGGACGGGAAGGATAATATTCAGCCAGAAATATTAGAAGAAACACTATCTATGTCTGTATATCATATTACATTGTCCTTAAGTTTAGCCACATTATGTTCTTTAGCTTAGTTAGGAGGAGAATTAAGTCCCTCGAATAATTAAGATGATCAAGATATAATACAGCGTATTATATATTTGTATGTAATATATTCATGTTGATGAAGACCCATTGTCTATGATTTCTAAAGTGTCAAATATTCATGTTGTTGAAGACCTATTGTCTTCACATTAATAATCTAAATTGTTTAACATTCTATTTCTTTATTACCATTGTGTTACCTACGAATGCCAACATGATACTATAATACCACCACCATATAATTATGCAAAACCAAGATAACTAGAATAGATAAAGCACTTCTTTTATTTTCTTCCACAACATATATTCACATGTCTTTTAATTACCACACTATCTTCCTAGAAAACAGAACACATCATCTCATTTCAGGCATATCTATCAACTTCACTCAGTTTCCCTTCCTCCTTATTCTCCATTGCGCATTTCTCCCTTCAACCTAACTTATGTCAACAAACACTCGCCAGTAGTACCAACACGCACTAGCCGAGGATACCAACCCCTCGGAATACGGCTCGCGTAGAGATACCCTCACGTAGTATCAAGAACCATCTCATGATTTTTACCAAGATATTAGAATATCTATCTATCTATCTATCTATATGTTCAGGCCCAATCCCCACTTTTCCTATTTATATTTTTTATGTTCTATTTAATTCTATTTTATTATAAACATGTTTTCTTGGGGGTGGCCGCCTCAAGACAGAGCAAGAACAGGGAAAACATAAAACACAACATAAAACAATGAACAAACACAGACAAAACACAAATTCACACACATCTAG